>CM076575.1:1500809059-1500934059 GCA_034641835.2 Pinus albicaulis
TTTTTTTTTTGTAAAGTTCAGCAGATTGTATTAGTTTTGATGTATAAAATTACATAGGTGCCTGGGAGTCAATGTGACCTCCCGGAGATATTGCTTCCGATGGACATATTCGCTGAAGATTAAGGTCGCTTGGCCAGTATAACTGTGCGTGTAGCTCAAAATGCTCTGGCGCGCCCAGAAAGTCCGTTTAGCACAGAGCTGCGCTGTCTGAAGGTGGTAATCGAGCATTCTTCACTGCGGATTTTTGTTTCAGAGACCAGTGTGACGGGCTGCTGCGTGGTTTTGCCTGATCCTGTGGGCTGTGGTCTCTCTTGGGCGTGACTTGCTCATAATCGGTCGGGCATTGATTGAGTTTGCCATGGTTTCCTAGAACAAGGACCCCTTGTGGCCTAAGCTTGTGCTTGCATATCCGCTTGTTGGATATCGTGGCATTTGGCTTTGAGTTCTCCCGCCTCCTGATCCTGCCAGAGGCTATGGTACTCTTCCAGATTGGAGTCGATCCCTTCATTTTCCAATGCATCAGCTAGTTTGTTCGCTTTCCTTCGAACGGCTTGGAAGGTGATCCCTTTCATGTTGTAGAGTTGGCTTTGGAGATCTTTTAGAATTGCTGACAGCCTCCAGCTTGGGGTTACTTTGTGCACCTGTGCGCCCATCTGGAGTTTCCGGATCAGTCTTATTATTATCTCTGAATCACCCTCCACTATCAGAGGTAGGAACTTGTATCTACCAGCCAGAGTGAGGCCTTGGAGGAGAGCGATGAGTTCTGCAGCGTTGTTGGTGTTCACTTCGAGATTGCCATGATAGATGAGGTGAATTGCTCCTGTGTGATCCCGAACTGCTCCCCCATAGCCTGCCATGCCCGGGTTTTGTCTTGAAGCCCCGTCGAGGTTGAGTTTGAATGTGTTGGAGGGGGGCAGAGTCCATTTGTCCTGTGTCATTCCTGTTGAGGTCTGGTTCTTACCAGCAGAGTTGGTCCTTGTTTGAAGATGCAGGATCTGTATTATTCTTTCCTCGTTTGGAGATGCGTTGCCCTCTATCTTCTGTATGCCTTTGGCATTGACTGTTTCTGTGATGAGCAGTCGAACCTTCCTTATCAGCATGTGAACTCCTATGGCTATGTTTTTGAAGATTCTTGCGTTTCGCTCTTTCCATAGGATCCAAACTAAAGTGCCCGAAACTAGATTCCATGCACTGTTGACCAGGGGGTTGGAGGAGATGGAAGATCTCCACTGGCTTAGTGAAGTTTGGATGGAGTTTCTATCTCTATCTGATTTTCTGAAGACCATGGCCATGTCATCCCACAGGGAGCAAGCCGTGGGGCAGGTATTGAGCAGGTGATTGAGCGTTTCTGACCCATTCTCGCAGAGCATACATCGAGAAGGGCCTACAAAACCTTGTTTCTGAAGGTTGTCCCATGTGAGAGCCCTATTATGCAGTACTAGCCAAGAGAAGAGTGTGATTTTTGGCCAAGTTCCTCTGCTCCACAAGGTTTGCCATTTGTGGTCTGATTGCTGATCTGGGGGGCTGCCAAGAGCTTATAAGCTTCTTTGAGGTTGAACGTGCCTTTGGGGTTACTTCCCCATCGCAGGATGTCCTCTTTGCTGGATCTGAGGATTTTCCTTTTGTCCAAGTCTTGTAGAAAAAGGTCTACATTCCCTGGGCCTGCTGGGGTATGCCATTGTTCTCTGGAGATCCAGTTCTACCATATGGCTGCTTCATTTGCCGGTTGCCATTAATCTGCTATCGTGATCTTGCCTTCCTCCTGCATGGCTCTTTTAAGAGTATGCCAGTCTGGGTGTTCCAAGATTGGAAGCTGCTGCCAGGCATCTTCCCAGAATAGGGCTGTGTTGCCTTGGTGTACTTCCCAGAAGCTATGCTGCTGAACAATATGTCTATTTTCCCAGGCTTTGTTCCAGATTGGGGAACCTTGAGTGTTGCCTGTAAGCCAGATGAGGTCTTTATCCCTGATTTGGGTTGTATACTTCGCTTTCCACAGGGCGCCCCAGAGGGAGTCAGGATTTTCAACCCATCTCCACCAGATTTTTGCTGCTACGGCCTTGCTTAATATCTCAGGGTCTCGGAGGCCCAAACCTCCCTCCATCTTTGGTTTGCAAATGTCTATCCATTTGAGGAGGGCCCATTTGGATTTCTTATAGGGTCCATTCCAGAGAAAGGAGCACTGAATGTTTCGGATGGTCTTGTAAGCCACCTTAGGGGTTGCAAGTGCTGAGAACATGTAGGCTGGCATAGTTTGAAGGATGGACTTTATCAATATCAGTCTGATGGCCATGTTTAGTGCTTGGTGGGTCCAACTGCTTAGCTTGGCTCTCATTTTGTTGAGAAGGGCTTCCCAGTTTCTCGATCTAAAGGCATGCTCCGAAAGCGGAATACCAAGGTATTTGGTTGGAAGGGAGTTCTTTTGAATATTCAGAATTCTGCTGAGATTTCTCTGCACCAGAGTGGATGTGTTGAAGAAAAAAATCTTGGATTTGGTTAGATTGATATCCATACCTGAGGCTTCCGAGAAGGTTTTTAACACCTTGCTGATGGTTCGAGCTTCCTGTACTGTGGGGGCGCCCATGATCATGGTATCGTCAACGAATTGCTGATGCGTTATAGTGGGTCCTTGGTGTACCGGTTTGATGCCTTTGAGTTGGTTCTGCTGCTTTGCCTTGGTTAAGGATCTTCCTAGCCCTTCTGCCATTATGATGAAGAGAAAAGGGGACAGGGGGTCCCCTTGTCTTATACCTATGGATGGACTGAAGGGTTGTAGGGGTCCTCCATTTAGCAAGATAGAGAAGAAGGCACCTGAAACCAGTTCCATTATCCAGTTTGTCCATAGCTGACTGAAACCAAAAGCTTGGAGGATTGCTTTCATGTATTTCCAGCTGATTCTATCAAAGGCCTTGGACAGATCAAGCTGGATTAACATACCTGGAGATTTGTTCGTTTTGAAAGAGTGCAATACTTCCTGGGTGAGGATTATGCTGTCAGTGATCTGCCTTCCTTCAACGTAGCCAGTTTGCTCTTGAGAAATGATTGAGGGGAGGACGGATTTAAGTCTGTTTGCCATCAATTTGGAAAGGATTTTATAGAGGACATTGCAAAGGGCTATGGGGCGGAACTTTTCAGGGGAGTCAGCCTGGTTCGATTTGGGAATTAAGGTAAGGAAAGTGGCATTGATGGGAGGCAGGACTTTCCTGGTTCTGTGAAAGTTTCTTACAAGAATAAGAAGGTCAGCTTTAATAATGGGCCAGCACCCCTTGAAGAATTCAATGGTGAAACCGTCAGGTCCGGGGGCCTTGTTCGTGGCCATGGAGAAGACGGTTTCTTCAATCTCCTGCTCAGTAAACTCTCTTAGGAGCAGGGCATTTTGATCCTCTGTAAGTAAGCTGGGTATGGCTCTCAAAATTTCCTTTATGGCCTGGGATCGATCTTGAAGAGGTTCACTGAGAAGAGAGGTGAAATATGAGTTGAGCTCAGATCCAATGTGATCCTGTGAGAAGACTTGATCGCCATCTGCAGTCTTGAGAGATAGGATGTGATTAAAAGCTCTATTCTGGATGGTGGACTTGTGAAAGAAGTTGATGTTGCGCTCACCCTGTTTTAACCATTGCACTCTCGATTTCTGTCTCCACAGTAGCTCTTCCTGCTTTAGTTTTTCTTCCCATTGCCTTTGCAGAATTGATTCTTGAGTGTTCCGCTCTTCATTGGGTCCTTCTGTGATCAGAGTTTGCTGGAGATTCGCCATTTTTACCTCAAGTTCTCTTTTGTCTTGAAATATGTTGCCGAAGGTATCTTTGTTCCATTGTTTGAGGTTGGTCTTTATAATTTTGAGCTTCTGCTGGATTATGCACATGATGTTGTCACTCCTTATGGTGGTTTGGGTCCACCAGTTTTGAATATTCTGCATGAATGACGGGTGCTCTATCCAGAAGGCCTCAAATCTGAAAGGTCTGTTTTGGGGTTTATCCAAATTGGTGAAGTGGATCTGCACCGGCCAATGATTTGATCCTCCTATGGGAAGAATGTTGGCCTCCATGTCTATATTTTGCAACAGAATGGATTCCGACATGAGGAATCTGTCAAGCCTTGAAGCTATCTGCCAGTTTCCTCCTTGCTTGTTGTTCCAGGTATGTAGACCGTTAATGGTGGGGATGTCAATGAGTTTGGAAGCAGCAATAAAAGTGTTGAATGCTTCCGAGTCCTTATCCAGTCTTCATAGGCCTCCCTTTTTCTCTGCTAGATTGGTAATCATATTATAGTCTCCTCCTAAAATCCAGTGATCTACCCCATGGTGTTGTCTGACTTCATCCAGGTCTAGCAGCATCTTCAGCTTTTCCTGAAGTCTTTGGGGTCCATATACATTAGTAACGCAGATCGATTGCCCTGTGTCTGGCATGTTGAAAATCACCGATAGAGAGTGCTTGGTGGACAGAGCATTTTGTACTATGAATTTGCTCTTGTTCCAGAATGTGATCAACCCTCCTGCTTGCCCGATTGCATCTATGCTGATGCATTGATGACTGTTGGAAACAAGTTTTTTGAGAGTTTCCATGCTCTTGGAAGAGCATTTTGATTCTTGCAGTAGGACAATGTCTGGGTGCTGGGAGAATAGGCGGTTTTTCAAGATCCTTCTTTTGGAGGTGCTGTTGAGCCCCCTGATGTTCCAGGTTGTGATTTTCATTGAGCAGTCTTTGGAGCAGAAAGGACCAGTGCCCTAATTTTCCCCTCATTGATTAGGCATCTGCCCAGCTCTTGTATCTGCTGTTTTTTGGATTTGTGCCCTCTTTTCCTGCCTGGTCCCTGTGGTTTGTATTGATCCAGATCCATGTTGGCTTGTATACCTGTTTGGCTGCTATTTCCCCATTGCCTTTTGGCTGCATTCTGGTTGAGGTATTCCAGCTGCAAGTAGGCCATTTCTATCTTCTCCAAATGGTCTTGAGGAATGGCATTGAATCCTAATTTGGACCATTGCTCATTGACCTTTTGAGGATCTAGATCACCAATGATCTCCTCCAGAGGATTGTTTGAGGGGGTTGTTGAAGGCTGATCTAAATGCATTTCTATGCACTGCTGGGATTGCGTTGAGGTTTGGATGGTGATATTCTGGAGGGAAGAGGAGTCCTGTTGGTGTTGCGGTGCCTGGGCATGGGTTGGGTCAGAGGTTGAGCTTGGAGCTTTGGTGGTAGGTGTGGGTTGGCTTGAATCTGGTAGATCATGATGTATGGGGGCCTGAGGAGCTGATGGGTGCTCTGATGAGTCAAGATTGCCCAGAATGTCAAAGCTATTTTGCTGGGTGGAGGTCTTATTAGTGGGGGCAGTGTTGGTGGGTTGTTTTGGAGCCTTTTTGCTTCTCTTCCCTTTATTCCTTCTTGAAGCGGGGGTGAAGCCAGGTGATGGTGTATCCACTTGTTCCTGTTGTGCTTTGGGCTGTGGTTGATTGACTGGGCATCCGTGGCTGAGATGTCCATGCTGTCGGCAGGTTCGACATCTGAATGGGATATTTTCATAGTCAATGGTTTGCTTCCAGTGCACTCCTCTGTGGATCAGCTCCATATGGCCTGGGAGGGGTCCTGAAATGTCCATGTAAACACAGATTCTAGCATAAGCAGTGTACTTACCTTGTGATGTTATATCTGAGGCTTTGATGAAGACTCCCAGCTGGTTTCCTATGGCCTCCAAGATTCGCTTGTTCCAGTAATCCACAGGCAGAGAGTGAAGGCGAATCCATATTGGAACTTTTTTGAAGTCATCCTGTTCTGGAACGAAGTTTGGCCTCCAGTATGTGATGTATAGTCCGGCAGAGTTGTAGAAATATGGTCCTCCGTCGAAGATACGATCTCGGTCATCCCTGTGGGCGAAGATGATGGTGAAAAAGCTCCTTGATCCCAGCTGAAGCTCGAAATCCCCTTTGGGTCTCCATTTCTGGTTTATCCACCAGCATAGAGCCTTTTCGTTCAGTCGGACCCCCATGAATCTGTAGATCAGGGCGTGTTTGCTCATGTGATCTCTATATTCATCAATCCATGGATCTTCAATGATTAGTCTTGGTATTTCCTTCGAGATGGGCTTGCATGGGGACGATTTTTGCTCGTTGTGTCGATTGGGAATGTGACCCACTGACGCAGTTCCTTTTGGCTCTGATTCGTGGCTGATTCCCTCAGATCTGGAGCTGGTAGGGAGGTTGGAGGTTTCCATGGGGATGCTGCCAAAAATGAAAGGCGTAAAAGAAGGGGGGGTCAAACCCCCCCCCGGAGTTGTGCATGGAGCGAATTAGGGTAGCGTACCATTGCAGAGTAGTCTGGTAATGGTTGGTGTTGCAGGCTAGCTTGCCGAGCCAGGCGCAGGGTTCTGCAGGGTTTCAATCCTGGTGTCGCTCTTCAGAGGCCCGCACGCTCAACATATCAACCATCTGGTAAAACTGTTTTTTTTTCTATGGAATTTGAAATTAAAACTTTAAGAACTGCTTTAGCTGTTAACCTTGATTTGATTGATATACAGACAACTAGGTTGCAGCAGCTTCTTGAATTGGATGAAAAGAGATTAGATGCCATTCATCAGAAAACTATGATCCAACAACAAAGAGCAAAGTGGCATGATAAAATCTTCAAGCACAAGCAGTTCCAAAAAGGTAATTGGGCCTTATTGTATGATTCTCGATTTGAGAACTTTCAAGGGAACCTACGTACAAGATGGCTGGGACCTTATGAGGAAGATGTTATTTTTCCAAATGGAACAATAAGGCTTTTAACAATTGATGATTCTAAAACACCTCTACTAGTAAATGGTCATATGCTTCATTTGTACCAGTGCCCTATTTCTAAAGAAGCTTTTAAGGCCACTTGCATGGCAGATGCACATTATCTTTTTCTATGGGAGAATTATGCTCCTCACAGCATTTGATTGTTTTCTGCACTATATTTTTAGTATTAGATTATATTTCTTAAAACTAATAATCCATGTCAAGGGTTGGCATGTTACAATTGATTATTTTGCAGATTCTTGATTAAGGAAGAACTTACCAAGGAGGACAAGTTCACCACAAGAAGATCCAAGCTTCAATTTAAGAAGCTTTGCTTCCCCCGTTTAAATTCATTTCCTCATCTCCCAGTAACATTTCATCACTCATTCCTTCATTAATTTTTTCCCTTTTCATTTCATTTTCCTATTTTTCCCATCTTACCCACTGCTGAAACACCATTCTCCAGCAAATATTTTTCCTATTCCTTACTGCTGAAATACCATTTCTCAGCAAATACTTCCCCTATTTTCCTATTGCTAAATCATCACTTTTTAGCAACATTTCCCCTATTTTTCCATTGCTTAAATACCACTTTCAACAGCATGTCATTTATATTTCCGTTGCTAAAACACCATTTCTTTCTCTAAAAACATGATTATGCAACTCTTTCAGTCCTTCACTTTCACTCTTCATACTCCTTGTGTGAATATTTCCATTCACTGCCTCTTTCATATTATCAAGCAGACTCTAATATGATCCCCCTTATATTTCAAATAATTCTAAAGTTCTTCCATCAGTATCGAGCTATGATAAACAAGCACTATATATTTCGAATTACAAAGCAAAGGTAAATATAAGGTATGTGAATTTTATGTAATACAATTAAACGATAGTTTAAAGAGAAGATTTTTCTCATCATGACTACAATCTCCACACACTCAAAAAAATCATTTCACCATACATGGGGGGGGTGGGGGGATTTTGAAATTACAAACCATCATTTTACAACATGCAAACCACCGTCACTCTTTATACCCATTACTTTGACCCTTTACCGATACTCCATGTTCTCAGTTACAACGTTTACTCTGTTTGAAGTCTGGTAACTCTACTCTTTGCCTCTGCATTTTACCCAAGCCAGTAACTATGGGAGGACCAGCCATTAGACATGAGCCTGGCTCAATAAATTTTCTTAAATTGTTTCTAGATTCCTATCATATTTTCCAACAAGCATGGTGGGTGGCATATTTTGAAAGACTTCAAGAGTTCCACCCATAGCAGGTTCTGGAATTTGCACAAAATCTTCAGGAGGACCATTCTACTGTCCAAGGAATCCAAATTCCAGTCTTATAGGATGATATAGCACATGTCTCAGGTTTTCTAGCCACAGGTGCTCGGTGGTTTAGTCAGAAGCACATCACCTTAAATGCGCAACAGGACTTCCTTATTCCAAGGGAAGACATTGAGATTAAGGCCGTGGTGTAGGACTGCACTTATTACCTCCTTCATGGCCAAAGGTAGCTAAATTTTTCAAACATTATTTAACTTGCGAAGGTCACTATCAGGTAGTCTATCAGCACGAATTTGTCTTAATGAGTCACTTATGACATGGTAGACTAGTAAACATTCCTTATTATTTTCTTGGATGTATTAGAAATATGTCATATTATTGTAGACGGGTAAAATTTCCACTCCTTTCCCTCACCCATCATCGCCTTTGTTAGCTATTGATTCAGAGGGGTTTTGCTGAATAAAACCCTCCTCTAAACCATTTACCTTTACCCCCTAAGAAAGCTGCCGAAATTCCCTAAGAAGCTAAAAACCCCCAAGAAATCCCTGAAAGTTCCTGCAAGCAGCAATTGGAGAATATCCCTGATCCTCCATCGATTCCATCCTTAGAACCAGTCAATCCAGTTAACTTGTCCTGAAGCCCATCTCATTTAGCAGAGTCATCTCATCCTACCGTCCACATCCCTAGTGATGAATCTTAGGCTGAAACACCACCATCTTCCCCTATTCATAAAAGAAAGAGGCAAATTAAAATTGCCTCTGTATCAAAAAGGAAAACAAGGGATGCATCTAAAGCAGCCACCTCCTTCGATATCCCTTATCCTAGGGAAAAATATTCTCATAAATAGAAAAAGAAAACTACTACTTTTTCTACTTTCCTACCTAGGAGATGAATGAAGACGTCCATTGAATCAGAAACCATTCCCATTATCCCTGACCTTGCAGCCATTTTGCTAAAACTCCATTCATCACCACCCTTCCAAACCCTGGAATCATTCCCCATCTTATCCTATGGCACTTCTCCACAAGAACCAGATGCCCAGGGTAATATGACATCATTTTCTATACAACCAGTAGCTGCTAACGTGAAAAATCTAAACATCCAAGAGGCTACTACAAAGAAACTAGCTCTAGCTATAACACAAGAACCAATTATAGCTGAAAAACAGCAATCAACTTTAGAAAAAGTGACCGATACACAGGGCCCAGTCACCATGGCCTCTCTTTTAGAGGAAAATGAATTTTAAAAGTTAGAATTAGAAGCTTACAAGAGAGAATTGATAAGGGCAAGGGAAGCCTTTGACAAGGAGCTAAATTTCTATACCCTAGTCCATACAGCATCCATGCAAGATAAACATACAGAGAGTGATCCATATAAAGAATATATGTGCCATCAATGTGGAAACATCTATCAAAAGGAAAGATACAAGATAGTTCAAGTTCCAATGCCTGGAGCATCCATCGTCTACATTTAAGGAAGAATGCCCTTCTGTTACACAAGAACCAGTAGGGCATTCAAAAATTTTGGAGAAAGAAGCCAAGGTACAAGTATTCTGCCCTATAGTAACTGATTCTACTACTCAGACTATGCCTCAGCCCACCACTTACAATGCCGGAACACAAACTGCACCATGGAAAGAGTTGTAAATAATGAATAAGTGGAACAAATAGTATGTTATTGCCCAAGACAAAACTTTACAATAGCATAAATTGGTTTGGCAGAATCATATCTATTCTAATTGGGAGAACTGGGAGCAGACACTTCAACAAATTAGAGATTGCAAGAAAGAGAATAAAGAATTAAAAGACAAACTACTCCTAATGTTTCAACTAGTACAAAAAATATTAGCCACCAGGAAACCATCTCTGAACTATTCTTTGTTTCTTTCAGAACGTCTTGATTATTTCCAGTTGAAAGCAGTCAAAGATGGAAGACCTCATGAGGTGCTCACAGTGGAACAGTTTGTCAAAACATTTTCAGAGGCTTCCACCAGTGATTAGCACCGATTATGTGAATTGTATCTTCACAATGAAGCTATGCCTGAAAATAGACAGATCAATCTCAACCCTCTTGTTGGTGATGTTTAGATTAGGGCATTTTCTTCCTTTCTTGCTAATCAAATTACATGGAAAACCTCTTTTCTTGCAACTAGGCATAATGAAGACAACCGCCTTATCTATATAAGGCTAGAACCTCAAAACCCTACCATTTTTGTGGCAGAATATCATTATTTTTTGCATAAGCCAGGAATGATTAGACATATACAGCGATTGCAGACCTTAGTACTCCAAGATTGTCACCAATTTATCAGGGCCAAAGAAACTGCTGCTTTGAGGGAAAAAAACATGTTGTGGCAATAATCCTCTAAGGAGAGATAAGAGTATAATCCTTTTATACCTATTAACCTTAAAACTACATTGTCCAGAGTACCTATCTATATCAGATGTGTTCAGAAATGTGCTGAAAATTGGATAGGGTACCATTTTCACTTTCCTATTTTATGGATGCCAGCAGAACAATATCATGCTCATTATAGCTTGGCTAATAGGGATGAAGCAGTAGCATGGCAGAGATTGCAAAATGTCCATGGATTTAGAGCTTTAATAGATACCACCTTCCATAGCTATTGCTTAAGTAATTTACATGCTAAAAGTCAGTATCCGGACTCAGACTCAGACTAAAGTTGCCTGAGGACATGGAACCCTTTCATTTGGGGGGGATATTAGGACCTCATAATTTACCATTTTGATCACATATTTTGTTACCACTCTACTCTTTTTAGTTCATATTTAAAGCTTACATTATCACTTTCATCCATTTTTCCCAAAGGTATATAATATTCTTCTCTTTACTATATGTTTAATTTGTTTTGCATATAATTCTACATTACTTTTATATTTAATCATTAATCAAAGATATATAGTTGCTGAGATAGTTTAAAGACCGCAGATAATCTATTTCGAAGATTGCGTTGCTGAAACAGTCAACATGTCACGCAAATCGCATTGCTGAAATAGCCCGTGATTTGCGATTTTGAAGGAGAATTTAAAGTATGACGACAACAAGAAAATACAAGTAAGGGAAGCTATTACATGGGCCACTCTGAAGCCAGTATCATTGCATCCATCGTAACAACATTTTGCTATGGAAGAACAAAAAGACCCTGTTTTAGAACAAAAGATCAGATTGGGTTAAAAATAGAATTTCTATGATGTAACTGTAATAGATGTCTCCACTTTAAAAAGAGGAGACATTAGCATTAGAAATATAGTTAGGGACTGCAGGAGGTTCATTTTTTCTAAACAGAGAAGGAGCGTGACCCTTTTGTAATATGTTGTTTTTGATAGATGAATAAAAGTTTGTTTTGAGCACTTCAATCTAATTCCTTTCTCTGGGGAATCTTGTGAGAAGGAAAGGGCCTGCCTTCTTCAGAAGATTCACCCATTTGCTCCCGTAATCTATTAACTTTTTATGTTATTCATCCCTTGATTAAACCCTATTTGTTGAAGTTATTTACGCAGTCTTGAAATATTGTGTTTATTTTTAAAGCTCTATTTTCATTACTCGTTGCATTAATTTCATAAAATTCATTCTTGAGAAGTTGTGAGTTATTTTATTCAGCAATCTTGTTTATGGAATGAGTGTGTGAAAGTTTGGTAATCAGGAAACAGGTGCTGAAGATTCCTACTTGGGGGAATAGGGTCCTGTTCTCTGTTATAGTTTAATTTATCTTCCTTTCTACAGAATGATTTCCTTTCATTATCTTTTTAATGTAATCCAGGATTCTTTTAATGAAAGTCTGCAATAGAAGGATTGTCTTTGTTGTAACTCAAGTAGGCTTCAGTTTTGTTAAAGCAAGGCGTGGTCAGTGTGATCAGTGTAATTAGTATGATTAATACTACAACATTTCTTTGCTTTTGAAATTGAGCATAAATAGTGTGTGATTGCCTTTGAAATAAACAGACCTCCCTAGGTTGACAATTTATGTAGCACTTGAATTGTTAAACAATTAAAGTGACCAACAAGAGGGTGGGTGAACGAATTGGAGGTGAAGTTAAATAAGAGCCGTCGGATTAGAATATCCAACTGTTGGGATCAATCGGTAATGTTTTGGGAGCAAAGGTGAGGGGCAATGGCTTGGGGTCACAATGTGATCTGGGCTGTTGGATTTAAATGATGGACGGTTAAGATCTTGTGATGAAGTCTTTTGGAGAACAGATGAAGGGAAAATGAGTTTTGATCGGGATATAACATGAGCCGTCTGATTAAAACAATCGATGACCAAGATTATTTGATGAAATAACACTGCGGAGGGTAGGTGGTATGGCAGAAAACCACAATGGTTTTCGTGCAGTGTTGGGGTGGTTTCAAATTTGTTCCAAAAAAATGCAATACCACAAATCTGTCGACACGCGTCCCTTCAATACTGCCTATTTCGTGTTTTTTTTCGGTGTTAAACTACACGTGAAAAAAAACGCAAAACACAATTCTAGCCGTCTGATGAGGGGCAGCAGATCCAACGGTGCGGATCACACACAATGGAGAAGTTGCGGGGTTGGGGCGATAGTAGAATACACGTGGCATTGCATCAGTGGATAGGTGTTTTATGAGGCGGGAGGTAGGTCTAAAAGGAGTTGGGCCTATCGGATTGAACCTTGACCGTTGGATTTATCGAAATGGATAGTCTAGATTCAAAGACAGGGTAGATATATAGATGAAGGAAATGTAAGGCAGGGGATCAGGCAGAAGGAAAAGAGCACGAGGGCCGTTGATCTAGATAGATCAACGGTCAACATTTATTTAAAAATTGAACTGTCTCGGTGAAAAAATAGAAGAAAACAGGGTTCAGAGGGAGGGCTTTTAGGCTTTTAGTGCCCAACTATGGGGCCATAGGTCATATGAGGAAAGGGGTTATAGGAGTTAAGCCCTTGGGGACTTAGGAAACCTTTATATGCAGAAAGGGTGTTTTTAGGCCTAAAATAGTGATTTTTAAGCCAATTTGAGGGTTCTGGTAGGGGAAACAAGGGGATTTCAAACCAAATAAGGGAGAGTAAAAGGTTTTAAAATGCGTTTTAGTTAATTTGGAAACCAAATGAAGGTATTTTTGGAGGATTTTTATGAAGGGGACAAAGGAAAAAATGAATTGTTTGTGGGTGAAAGGAGGGGTGAAAATGATGGAAAATGAGCTTCTCAAGCAGTTTTCTTTTGGCAAACAGCTGATTTTTTAGGATTATGAGTGAAACAACAGTGAATATTAACTCAAGGATTAGTTATCATCATAATACTTTAAGAACTAACAATTTGGCCATGAAATTGTTTCTTGAAGGCTTAAAAATATTTAGCCACCATTTGGTATGAAAATTTTTTATAGGTGGCTAGCAGTGGCTCCACATGGGGATGGCATATTCTTGAAGATGTAAAGAACTTCAAGAAAGTCTTCTCTGTTAGCATGTGTTGTCCTTGATGGCAACCTACTTGATGAAATAAGACTGTTGACGATATGATGCAATGTGTTGTCCTTGATGGCAACCTATTTGATGAAGTTGTTCTTGATGGAAACATATTGTACTTGATGAAAAATGACTTGATGATTTGTTAATGATGTAACTTTGATGTATCTATAGATCAGTTAAGAAGTAGCAGAAGAAAGGAATTCAGAAAGTGCGAGAATAATGTTGAACAAAGTATGTCACAATGCATACGCGGGTTTGATGAGGATAAGTAGCATATGTACGCGGAAAAGTACGTGCCAAGTCGCGTATGCCCTATTGCACTCTAAATTTATAAAACCAGGGGACTTGACCATGGTATTGACCCATTGTATTGAGCATTAGATTATATATTTGATCCCGTCTAGGAATACCATCGGAAGTGGTGTGGTTTTGGCTCATGGTATTGATAAAGGCTAAACCTAGTATATAAGGAGAAGAAGATCACTGTGCAAGAGCGTGCATGTGTCTGGGTATTGAATGAATACTTCACTTGGAAGTATATTTTCATGATTGAACTTTGTTCTTGATTGAAAAATCTCAATCTATGATGCACCCGTGGATGGTTCAAAATCCTTAGATCTAATGATGATGAATCTCTAAGACGATCTGCAGAAGAAGAACTGGTGAAGATCTGGCGCAAAGTCTACTGAAGGTAATGAAGAAATCTAGGTAAGTTTATAGATCTGGTCTATTCTACAAAGATTTCATTTACAGATCTATACGCGAGGTTCTTGTGGAAAAAGTGCGTGTATACGTGGATCTGATCTAATAAAAGCGCGTATGGGAAGTTAGGGTTTACTGAAAAATGCATAGATGTATACGCGGGTTTGTTTCATGAAAAGTGCGTGTATACGCGGGTCTGATTAAATAAAAGTGGGTATGGTATTTGAAATAATGGTTGCTCATGGTTGAATGTGTTTCTGCATATCTATTCTGAAGTTTGAGTAATCTCTGATATTCTAGTTACAGTGGTTTCACTGTTCTGTTTGAAGCATTGGGTAAAGTATGTTTGTTGAAAAATGAAGGGTTGAGTTGAAGCTGTTTGATCCAGTGTGAAAATTGATGAAACGTGGTCTGCAGTGGTGCTAAGGGTCAAGCCTTCAGTGAGGGGGTAGTGGCTCCCTTCCAGGAGAGGCTGGTAAACTAGAGAAGGCTTTGGCCTTCTGCAAGTGGGTGCCTGCATGCTGGTATGAGTCTATGCCATTACATGGTTGTAAGAAGTTTTCTTTACATAATAAATATTGAATACTGAGATGACGGCAACGGTGGTTTTCTCCCAAATTGGGTTTCCACCTTAAAACCTGGTGTTCATGTGTGTTGCTTATGTGTGATGATTTATTCTGTTCTTACTGCATCTTTTTACTACTTACTATACATCTGATGAATGAATGATGCAATAATCCAAGTTAAGAATTAAATGCAATAATTATGTCTCTGGACATACGCGATTTGTCTAAAGGATATCCGCGTGTATACGCGAGTTTTATTCAGTAAAGTAGTGTATGGGTTGTAGAGAAAGAAAAAGTTAAAAAATTTTCGCCTCCGCACTAACATCGATTCACCCAACCCCCCCCCCCCCCCTCTCGGTATTTTTCCCAACAATTGGTTTCAAAGCGGTCCTTGAAAAAGCTTAGGCACTAGAAGGAAGATCGAAGCAAGATGAGCGATCGAAGGAATAGCATACATCAGCCTCACTCTTTAATAGAAACAATTTAATCTTACGGGAAAATAAGGATGAAATCCTATCTTCAGTCTATGGGAACAGATGTATGGGCCATTTTTCAACAAGGATATCAATATCCAGATACAATACCAAAAGATCCGACTGAAAAGAAGAATTATGAATCAAATGCAAAGGCGGTCAATGCTATAACGGGAAGTCTGACTGAATCTGAATTTGTCGAAGTTATGCAGCTAAATACAGCAAAGGAAATGTGGGACAAAATCATTCTAAGTTATGAAGGTGATGCAAAGGTAAAAAGTGCAAAACTCCAAACTCTCAGAATTGAATATGAAAATTTAAAGATGCATAGTGATGAGAGTATTGCCAATTTCTTTTTACGTCTTGATGATGTTGTAAATCGTATGATAAATCTGGGAGAAACAATAACCGAATGTACCTTGGTTGAGAAAGTTTTAAGATCTCTAACGACAAAATTTGAGTCAAAAGTTTCTGCCCTTGAAGAAAAGCAGGATCTTCAAAACCTTACTGTGGTGCAACTTCATGGTATACTAACTGCTTATGAAATGAGAAGAGGAGGACCTTCTGAAGTCAAAGAAGCAGTCTTTAGAACTTCTACAAAAGGGAAGGAAGTACAAAAAACAGAAGGATCAGGATATATCTCAGAATAAGATGAGATAAACTTTGTAAAGAAACTTCAACTTGGCACAGGACGGTTCATAGGTAAGCTACCTTTCAAATGTTTTGATTGTGGAAGAGTTGGTCATTATGTTGCTAAGTGTCCTTATAAAGAAACACATAAAAGGGGGAAGGAAGTAGCAAAAAGGAATAAGAATCGTTTTAGCACTAGAAAGAGTTACTATACTCATGAAGATAGTGATGGGTTATATGATAGTGATGAAGAATGTGAACAAGATCTTAGACTTCTCATGGCATTTGAAAATGAATCTAGAGAAGAAAATGGTACCTTTGTGGATGCTCTAGAGGATAGACAATTTTCTTGAAGAAAACAATCAATTCAAGAAGCACACTTAGAAGAAAGTAAGAAATACTCTTAGAAGAAATGAAAATAGCCATAGAGACTCTGGAAAAGCAGGTTGAAGAAGCAAAGAAACACATTGAGAAATTAGAATGTCAAGTGGTAAGTCTAAGAAAAGATTCTGATAAAGTAAAGACTCTGAATATTAGATTTGCTAAAGGATCTGAAACCGTAGATGAGATTATCAAGGTACAACGTTCTCCTCTTATAAAGACGGGTCTTGGATATAGCGGAGAATCCTCTCAGGCTTCAGCACCAAATTATCTAAAAGTAGCTACAACTGGTTTACAACATTCTTCCACTCAGCAAGGGAATAAAGAATCATTACAGGTAAAGAATGATCATCTCGACTCAAAGAACACCAACAGGAATATCTTTCAAAGAAACAACAATCAACAGGTAAATTCAAGTAAAAGATTTCATGATTGCAGAAATTTCTTCTTCAATGGAAAATGTTTCTCATGTCACAATTTTGGTCATAAAGCTATTCAATGTGTTGCATATAAAACCATCATGACAAGAGAAGCAAGAAAGAAAAGGATTTATATTGAAACAAAGAAGGATACCTATAACAACTTTTCTCCTCTTCTAAATGAAGTTGAATGTGCTTATTGCAATAACTTTGGCCATGAAGAATCTAAATGTAGGAGCAAAGTTCAGCCAAAAGAGCATGTTCCTTCAAGCTCCAAAGTATGGAAAAAGAAGGAATTGCAGGTTGAAAATTGTGGCATAGCGTTATTTGCAGAAGGTGAAGAAAATCAATGGTACATTGATAGTGGATGCTCAAGACACATGACAGGTGAAAAAAACAAACTGCTTGCATATAATGCTCTAGAAAAGGAAAAGAAAGTTACTTTTTGGAAATGATTTTCCAGCTGTGATTAAAGGAAAAGGGTCTGTGTTTATAAAAGAAAAGGTGAAGGCAAATGATGTCATGTATGTGGATGGATTAAGGCATAACCTGTTAAGTGTAAGTCAAATGTGTGATCAAGGAATTGAAGTTGTCTTTAGTTCAAAATAATGTGTGGTACGTGATCTTGATACAGGTAAAACAATTATAAAAAGAAAAAGAACTCCAAGCAACCTGTATGTATTGAAGAACTGCAAAGAACAATGTTACTTGAGAAAATCTTCAGAAAACTGGCTATGGCATAGAAGGTTGGGACATCTGAGCTTCTCTCAGATCAACAAATCAAGCAGAATTAATGTTGTTCGTGGTCTTCCCAATATTACTCTACCTGAAAGTATCATATGCAAATCTTGCCAATTCGGCAAGCAGACCAGAGTGCAATTTAACGCCAAGGAAGGATCATCAAGTAGGCCTCTTGAACTCATTCATACTGACATATGTGGACCTATGAGGAAAAATTCACCTCGTGGTGAACAATACTATATCTTATTTATTGATGATTTCTCTAGAATGTGTTGGATTGGGTTGCTTAAGCACAAAGATGAAGCATTTGATAAATTTCAGATCTTCAAGGCTCTGGTTGAAAATGAAGTAGATCTAAAACTCAAATGTCTTAGATCTGATCGAGGAGGAGAATATACTTCAAATGAATTCCTTGAATTTTGTGAACAACATGGCATAAAAAGACAATTTTTTGTAGCTGGAACTCCACAACAAAATGGCATAGCAGAAAGAATGAATAGAACAATTCAAAAAATGGCTAGAGCTATGCTTGATGATTCTGGAACACCTGACACATTTTGGGGAGAAGCAGCACATACAGCGGTAAACATTCTCAACAAGGCACATGTTCGTGTAAATAGTGACAAAACTCCATATGAACTCTGGTATGGTAATTCTCCATCTGTGAAGCATTTTAGAGTTTTTGGAAGTAAATGCTTTATCAAAAATAATGATGAAAAACTTGGCAAGTTTGAACCTAGTGCAGATGAAGGAATACTTCTTGGTTACTCCTCTACGAGTAGAGCATATAAATGTTACAATAAAAGAGTTCGGAAGATTTTTGAATGTATTGATGTTGTTATT
Source organism: Pinus albicaulis (assembly GCA_034641835.2). Classification (NCBI taxonomy): domain Eukaryota; kingdom Viridiplantae; phylum Streptophyta; class Pinopsida; order Pinales; family Pinaceae; genus Pinus; species Pinus albicaulis. Next base: position 1,500,827,304 of record CM076575.1, read on the forward strand.
TGTGAGTCTCCTGCAGCCCCAAAGGAAGAAAAAAAAACAACAAATTAAGACGATGGTGACTTATGTCCTTCTACATCAAATAGTAATGATATAGACAGTAGACCCAATGAAGAACCTGAAGATGATTTATCTGAAAAGGCTCCATCCAGATATGTTCAAAAGAATCATCCAGAATCTCAAATTTTGGGAGATAAGGGATCAGGTGTACAAACAAGAAGGAATCTTGTGGGATCTTCTAGCTATCTGGCATTTCTATCTACTATTGAACCTCGCAATGTCAATCAAGCTAGCAAAGATGAATGTTGGGTTCAAGCCATGAATGAAGAGCTTGATCAAATTGAAAAGAATCACACTTGGGAATTAGTACCAAGACCTCATAACAAAAATGTCATTGGAACTAAATGGATATTCAAAAACAAATTAAATGAGAATGGGGATGTTGTAAGAAACAAAGCTAGACTTGTTTGCAAGGGGTATACTCAACAAGAAGGTATAGACTTTGAAGAAACTTTTGCTCCTGTAGCTAGACTTGAAGCCATAAGAATGTTTCTTGCCTTTTCAAGCTTTCAACAAATCAAATTTTATCAAATGGATGTTAAATCTGCATTTCTCAATGGTGATCTAGAAGAAGAAGTTTATATAGAACAACCAGAAGGATTCATTTTGGGAAATGATAAAAATCTTGTTTGTAGACTTAAAAAGGCTCTATATGGTCTCAAACAAGCTCCAAGGGCATGGTATTATCGTCTTGAAAAATATCTTCATCAACAAGGATTTTCAAAGGGGTCTGCTGATAGCAACTTATACACAAAAATTGAAAATGATAAACTTTTTATTGTGGTTGTATATGTTGATGACATCATTTTTGGAAGTAATGAAGAATCTATGAGTCAGAAATTTGCTTCTGTCATGCAGCAAGAATTTGAAATGTCTTTACTTGGGGAACTAACATTCTTTCTTGGTTTGCAAGTGCATCAAACTACTGATGGTATATTCTTATCACAAGCAAAATACCTTAAGCAAATTCTGAAGAAGTATGGCATGGAAGAATGCAAACCTGTAAGTACACCAATGATAGCCGTATGTAATCTCAGTTCTCATGATGATTCCCCCATGGTGAATCAACCAGAATACAGATCTATGATAGGAAGTCTACTTTATCTCACTGGGACTAGACCGGACATTATGCATGCTGTTGGGATTGTTGGACGATTCCAAGCTAATCCAAAAGAGTATCATCTTCAGGCTGTCAAAAGAATATTCAAATATCTACAAGGAACTCAAGACTTTGGACTATGGTATCCAAAGAATGTTGATCTTACTCTTCATGCTTACACTGATGCAGATTGGGTTGGAAATGTCAATGATCGAAAAAGCACTAGTGGTGGAGCATTCTATATAGGGCCCCGGTTAGTATGTTGGTTCAGCAAGAAGCAAAACTCTATTGCCTTATCTACAGCAGAAGCAGAATATGTGGCTGCCGCATCATGTTGCACACAACTTATTTGGATGATGCAAACCTTACAAGACTTTCAAATCAAGTGCTCACCTCCTATCTCCATTATGTGTGATAATACAAGTGCCATCAGTATTTCAAAGAATCCTAGTATGCATTTAAAGACCAAGCACATTCCCATCAAGTATCACTTCTTACGTGAACAAGTTCTTGAACAAAAGGTGAAGCTGGAGTATGTTCCCTCCAAAGAACAAGTGGCTGATATATTTACCAAACCTCTACCTAGGGAAGCGTTCGAATATCTTAGATAGAAGATGGGAGTAGTCTCTGCCATGCAGAAGATCAGATCTTCTTAAATTCAGAAGATTAATTTGGATACGCGGGTTTCCTAAAAGACAGTCGCGTATATACACGAGTTTATACAAAGAAAACCACGTATGGTTAATTTCTGACAAATTTTACTTGGGGAAAACATTCTTTAGCACAGCTGCAGTGCTGTTTGGTATCTCTGATGCTGTTTGGTATCTCTGATGATGTTTCAGCTCTTATATTTCTGTTTCATTCTCTGATATTGGGTGAAGATGCCTTGATGATTGGCTGTTGAAAGTGTTCTGGTTGCACAAGCTAAGGAGGAGTTTTGGTCATATGGAAAGGATGCATTGGATGCACAGTTTCAGGGGGAGCATTAGCCTTGCTGAATGTAATGCATTGTTGGCATTATGATGATTCTGAAATATGATCTCTTTCTTGAGGTCCTTTTGGTATTTGTTGTAAAAGGTCATATTTGTAATTTGATGAAAAGGTCATGTTGAGACCTATGAAATGTGTAAACCCACTTGGTTGGGTACTTGAGTCACATATGTAAATCCACTTGGTTGGATCATTGATGTAAGTATGAGTCCTTGGTGATAGGAAAGGTCATAGAGTCATGTGCTTCATTGAATAATTTTTTTGAAGATTCAGCATGAACTCAAGGGGAGCAAGGTAACTTCAGTGCACATCAGTTCTATAGAGTTTTTTCTTTCTACATGAAGATAAAAACCTTGTTTTGGTTTTCATCCGCCCTTTGCCCTTGATGTCAAAGGGGGAGAGTAACATGGTGTTTGAATAGGGGAAGAATATCATGGTGTTTGCATAATGGTTATAATCAATGTATCTATCTGTTGTGGTGATCAAACACCATCATGGTTGCCATCAAGTCCAAAGGGGGAGATTGTTGGCATGTGTTGTCCTTGATGGAAACCTACTTGATGAAATAAGACTGTTGGTGATATGATGCAATGTGGTCCGATGGCAACCTATTTGATGAAGTTGTTTCGATGGAAACATATTGTACTTGATGGAAACCGACGATGAGTTGTTAATGATGTAACTCTCGATTAGTTCAAAAGTAGTGTATGAAAGGAATTCAGAAAAGTGCTAGAATAATGTTGAAAAAAAGTATGTCACAATGCATACGTGGGTTTGATGAGGATAAGTAGCGTATGTACGCGGAAAAGTACGTGCCAAGTCGCGTATGCCCTATTGCGCTCTAAATTTATAAAACTAGGGGACTTCGACTATGGTATTGACCCATTGTATTGAGCGTTGGATTATCTATTTAGATCCGTTCGTGAATACCATCGGAAGTGGTGTGGTTTTGGCTCATGGTATTGATAAAGGCTAAATCATATAAGGAGAAGAAGATCATCGTGCAAGAGCGTGGCATGTGTCCGGGTATTGAACAATATTTCACTTTGAAGTATCCGCATGATTGAACTTTGTTCTTGATTGAAAAAATCTCAATCTATGATGCACCCGTGATGGTTCAAAATCCCAGATATGATGATGATGAATTCCCAAGACGATCCGTAAGAAGAACTGGTGAAGATCTCATGAAACCAACAAGGTACCAGAAGAAACGGTAAGTTTATAGATCCGATCTATTCCGCAAAGTTTATTTATAGATATATACGCGAGGTTCTTGTGGAAAAAGCATGTGTATGCGCGGATTTGATCTAATAAAAGCGCGTATGGGAAGTTAGATTTACTAAAAATGCACGTATGTATACGCGTGTTCGTTTATGAAAAGCGCGTGTATACGCGGGTCCGATTAAATAAAAGCGCACATATGGTGTTATTGAACTAATGGTTTCTCATGGTTGAATGTGTTTCGCATATCTATTCAAGTCCGAGTAATCTCCGATATCTCCGGTTATAGTGGTTTCCACCGTTCGTTTGAAGCATTGGGTAAAGTATGTTTGTTGAAAAATGAACTCGCTTAGTTGAAGCCGTTTGATCCTACAGAAAATTGATGAAACGTGGTCTATAGTGGTTCGAGGGTCAAGCCTTCGTTGAGGGGGTAGTGGCTCCCTTTCCAATAGTAGCCGTGTAAATGAGAGCAGTAGTAGCTCCCTTTCAAGAGAGGTTGGTAAACAAGAGAAGGTTGTGGCCCGCCGCAAGGTGGGTGCCTATGTGTCGGTATGAGTCCGCACCATTACATGGTTGTAAGAAGTTTTCTTTACATAATAAATATTGAAGACTGAGACGACTCAAGTACGTGGTTTTCTCTCCCCAAATTGGGTTTCCACCCAACTCGGTGTTCATATGTGTTGCTTATGTGTGATGATTTATTCTCGTTCTTATCATGATTCAAGCATTACTTACTATACATCCGACAATGAATGATGCAATAATCCAAGTTAAGAATTAAATGCAATAATTATGTCTCCGGACATACGCCGCGAGTTGCTAAAGGATATCCGTGTGTATATGTAGTTTTATTCAAGAAATAGCATATGGGTTGTAGAGAAAGAAAAAGTTAAAAAATTTTCGGTGTTTGCACTAAATATCGATTCACCCCCGCCCTCTCGCATTTTTTCCAACATTCTCCGGGAGCCGACGTTGCATTATCCATTGGGCTGCAATTTTCTTTTCTTTTGTTGATCTTTCTTTGATTTGATGATTTTCAACAATTTGAAACCATGGAATGCTATCAAAACAACATCTCTACCTACCCAATCCTAATGATCCTAACATTTTTCTTCTTTCGCAGTGCATTTGGATTGGAAAACTCTTTTTCATCATCATTTTATTCAGAAAAACAGTGAAATCATTCATTTCTACTCTTATTTCTCCATGAACTTGCATTGAACAATTGAGTTCATAAGTTTTCATTTAACTACTATCCGTCGTGATTTCAGGGACTGTCCGACGATTTTTATTCTCTAAATTCTAAAAACAAATTTAAAAGCAACAAGCCAGGATTAGACACGACCCCGTCGCTAATCTATGGCATAAAAACAAGCCGCCATAGACTAAAATTTTAAAATTAAAAACAAAATGAAGGCTTAAGATCTCAAAATTTAAGAACGTCCTTCATTATCCTTTCAACTTTTATTTTGAATTTGTTTGAGCCGTTTTCTCTTTCGTTTTCCGGTTCAAGTTTTGATCTTTAGAACCAGCTTCTTCTATCTTTGGCTCAAGGTTTAAATAGATTAGAGCCATTCTTCTTTTTGAAACTCATAGGGTTCGCATTTTTAATCTTGTTTGAACCTTCTTTTCTTCTATCCTAATCTACCTTACCGATAAGCCAAGATTAAGTCATATTGGAAAATCTAATTCACTAAACTATTAGCATTAAATTGAAAACTAATTAGTCATGATTAGATTGTATGACTAACTAGAAGTGTGTTTTTTAGGAGTGGCATTTGAGTTTTCGTTAATAATTCTCTCGTACTTTGTTTCTCTTTTTCGTATGGGGCCGTACCTTTCTTTTTTTGTGTTTTTTCTTTTTCCTTCAAAGTAAAAATTAACAACTAACTAAATGCTCAAAGGCTGAGCTTTATTTACATTATTATCTAACCTAATCTAACTTGGAATATTTACATGTTTTATATGGTACAATAATTCCAATGTAGCCGCCGATCGCTGACAAAAAGAAATAGAGAAACGCTCTACTAGTCGAGGTAAGCATGGTACATTTTGAATCTTAATATTTAAAATCAACGCTGTCACAAGAGGTGACAACATTTTAGGTCTTTGTCTCCTACAAAGGATCCATGCTTGAGAAATTGAGCTAATTGGGGCCTCCACACACTCCTCCATAGGATCAACAAAGAAAAGATGAGAATTCTCTTCTTTTTCGTCCTCCATGATTAGTAGATTGTCCGCTCTTAAGATATCGGGCCAGAGGGACTACACCTTCAGCATGTTCCTTTGAAGCATCATCATCCTTAACTCCGTAAATCAACAAACAAAGTGAAATTTCTTCTTTCTTTAAATCTATGCTTCGTCTTAGTGGAATTCAAGTTCTTTGGATGACAAGACGATATCAACAATGGGAAAGGATTTCTCTTGAAAAGATAATATATCCTTAGTAGGATAGTCTTGTATTTGTTTTTTTTCAAATACTTGCCGCATCTTTTATTGTTTGGGACAAATTTCTGGTCTGAATTTTTCTTGAATCGTATATTGTTTGCTTTCCAAGATCTCGCAGATGTACTAGAAACAAGGGCTAATCCACTCACAAAACTATTTTCGTCTTTAGGAACAAGGGTAAGTTGAAATTTTGAAAGATTTTAACAAATCTATGGTATCATCCTTATAGGCTCTAAGTCCGGGATGTTAAACCATGCATTCTTCATTGACTCGCCTAATTATCAATTCTACATTTCCATGAACTCGTTATCCTCCGGGCTCTTAATTTCTTCAATGAGTGCAACCCTAAAAGAAGTGGTTTCATACTATACAATGCTATTTGTGCATTGAAAATTCAATTCTATATGAATAGTCTTTAGAATAATTGTTTTCCGTATTATAAATCCATATTCCCGCACCTACACCGGTTTTACTACATGACCCATCAAAATTCATACTCCAAAGAGGGCCGGTTTCGCATTTATCCTTAATTTCCCTACTATCCTCTTTGTCTTGGGTGCCATTTGGTTGTTCTGTGGGAAGAGCACTAGGTTTATGATTATTTTGTTCAAATGAAGACTTGGAGGTAAGCTTCTTGTTTAGTATTTGATCGTTTCTTCTCTATCAAAGGAGAGATTTCTCTTCTTCAATATAAATAGAAATACAAATCGCCTTTTTGAAGTCCAAAAGTATTTTTATTTTTAGAGACCGAACTCCGTGAAGAGTTTATTATATTCTCGAGCAGGGGTTTGTTCAATTTCTTCCCTCTTTTTCAGTCATTAAAAACCTTGGTTTCAACTTGCTAAAAAATTTCTTTTATTTTTGTCTTCTCACTCGAGCTAAAAGGTTGTAGACATTCATAAATTTCCTCATCGCATCATAAATAACTGCATTAGCTCATCACTCCTTAGAAGTTGAATCAAATGATCTTCCTCCCATAAATATGCTAATGATGGTCCTACAAGATTAATTTATGTTTGGAGAACATCATCATTAGATAGATCAAAGTTAGGAAAATCACAAATGTAAGTAATACTACCAATCAAACATATCAAGTTATCAACAAGTTCTTCTTTTATTCCGATCTACATAAGAACTTTCTAACTGTGCAACAAGGTTCTCTATGTGAAAGGGAAAGAGTATTTGTTTTGCAAAAAGTTTCAGAGACTTGCGATTTATTAATAGTCCGATCTATCTCTTTTTCTCTCGTCAAAGCGGAAGATGCTTCTATGTCTTTGAATAGAGTACAACAGCTTCCGTCTCTGTAGTATTCATTTCAGAGGTTGGATGTCTTCGATCCTCGCCTATAAGGGATGATGAATCATGGTTCACGATTGCAGAGCATCTTGGGGAATTTCTTCTATTCCTTGATTTATTTCTTCCCTCAATTTATTCACCTATATTCTTATAATTTTTCAATAAGATATTAAACTAATGTATGGTCGTTAAAAAGATCTTCGTGATGTATTACTTTCCAAATCCTCATCATTATTTATAATGTGTTGGGTGATGTTTTGTGATGGATCATAATGTGTTTCACCCCATGATAATGATGTAGTGTTTCCTTTATAGTCATAAAACATGATATCTGTATGTTTTTCAAAGAAAACAAACTAATCATATCAGTTCATTCATACTCAATCCTCAGCTTTTCCTTCTAGTGTTAACATGAACATTTTCATTAGGCAATCTCAAGGTGGCTATTCAATTTTTAACTTCCATACATGTATATATGAAATGATATATAAAATAAAGGGTCATCAAAATTTTCACCTTGAAAGATGAAGGTTTTCATCCCAATTCACTTGGGGCATCTTATGGGAAATCAGGGATACATCTTTGGCTTCATCAGGCATATCTTCGTTGTATCCTTGGAATCATGTTTGTAAATCAAAGAGGTCACTATGTCTATTCCGAAATCGCTGTGAGTCTTCTACCAATGGAGTCAGCTTCTGTCTTCTCGTAAAAGTTGTGGAGGTGGAGTAAAGAAGGGATGGACCACAAGAGATTGTTGAGCAGATCTAGGATGAGAGAACCAAAATTATGAAGGAAATGTAAATCAGGTGGAGTAGTTTCTCTACTACCAGGATGTTCACCTCTATCTAGGAGTGAAGGTGGAGGCTCTAAATCTATCTGATTCATCATCAAGACCGTAGTTCAAATGATTTTAAGTCAATCCAAGAACTGTAGAGCTGTACATGTCAGAACAGACTAGCTCTTATGGAGGAATCGACAATGGGCCAAGTTTTAAACTTAGGGGACTTCCTAAGTATTATTTCAAGGTTATCAACTATCTCGTGATTGTCAGTCAGATAGGCCTACAATTTCGGGAAGTCATTTATGCTATGTTTTCGCATCTAACAACAAGAAAATTTTAACCAAATATGACAATCTTCGTAGGCTAACCGATCTTTATCAGAAAAATTTAATCCTCAAAGTATTATTAATCGAATTTGCATGATGTTATGATAGAAATGGGTTTCCAAAGGAGTCTTAAGGTCCGTTTAGGATTGTGGAGCCAACAGTGGAAAAGTTTTAGCCTTTGTGAAGGTAAAATGGTTTTAGACATGGTTCCACCACCATGTTTATTATGAAACCATTCGAAATATTTTTTATTTCTTTCAGTTTTTATATTCCACGGTTATGAGAGTGTATTAAATTTGTTTCAACACTTAGCTAAGGTGATGAGACAAACGTATTTTACTCTTATGGCTTAGCTAACATTCCTTCAAGGTTTGATAAGTCTTTATGAGAATCCTAAGGGTTACTAGTTTGTCACCATTCAAATAAGTCCTATCATGATTACCACTTGCTTTGGGTAGTGCCTTCAGGAGAGCTACTATACCGCACTAAATGCTAAGTGTTTGGTCTACCCATGTTCAAGGAGTCACTGTGAAGGATTTTATTGGATTTAGGGCTTGAAAGTTGTTCACCATAAACAATCAAAACTACTCTAGGGAAGACAACGGCTCCACTAAAAAGGGATTATCCGAGTTGTGGAGTTTTCATTCTATTACTTCAGAAAATCGCGCATGATCGCCGTGACGTTAGGTCCTCGTAGTTTGCAAGATTGGAAAATACAAGCTACAAAGCCTACATATGAACCACTTTGGGATTTTAAGGATCTATCCCTCCCGAATCCAAGAGGGATCTCTCTTATAAGTGCAAATATTGATTTATCTTTAAAGGTCTGAAAAGTGATATTAGGCTAGTTATGAAGAACAATGTTTTTGTGGTTGGGCAAAGATATAATGAATAAGAAAGAAGTCAATGAAGGTGAAAGTGTGGGCAGGGTGAAAGAATTGTTTCCTGTTTTAATAAGATAAAGCAGGGAGAAGCTCCAATCCATTGGGCTATGTAGTCATAAGAGGATTTAATTGAAACAACAAGGTTCAAGAGTGGTCCATGGGGCGAGTCATTCATGTCAAAGGATCTCTTCAAGCTGATTTTATGGAATGAAACAATAAGAAATGGAGTGAGGGAAATCAAACAGATGAATGAAAAAAGGGCACTTAAGATCAAGTAAGTACTTTGAAGCTATCCTTCTTTTGCCAGCACTTAAGGAAAGACATAAAAGTAATCTAAGATCAGTAAGTACTTTTAAACTAGCCTCGCTTTTGATGTACTTTCAATATAAAACATTTAAAACACAGAATAGCTTAAGAGAAAGTAAAGACTTTTAACTTAGCCTGCCAGCATATTCAAAGGGGAAACATTCATGATAAACACAAAGTAGTCTAAGACTTTAAAAGTAATTTTGAAATCCATCCGTTTTCAACATACTCTTAAGGAAATCTCTTTGCATACCTTTTGATAAAGAACTAGGAGACAGAAATCCAAGAAACTTTCCTATTTGAATTTCTCTACGTATATGAAATGAAATATCATTCAAGAACTCTTCAAGTTTTGCACCTCAAGATATGGACTAATCCAACATTCCTTGATAATTTTTACACTTAATTTGAGTCATTCTTAACACACAATTGGATGAAAACATAAAGATAAAGCTTATCGTTGAGAGTGAAATACTACTAAGAGTAAGTCCTAGCTCTATATTTGTTGTTCTTCATTAGAGAAAAGTAGAGCGAATGGAAACAAAAAGAAACTAACAATTTACAATAAAGAAACATCACCATTGACATAGACTTCAGATCCCATAAATCGCCTTGTATTTGATGTTCAAACTAGTTTACAATCATCAAGTCCAAAGGTCTCCTCATGCCTTCAAAACTTCTTATCTCGATTGTGTATCTTCAATTGCCAAATAGTGCTGGCGAAATAGCCTTCGAAAACTCGTTTACATGCAAATGTATATCTAGGGACCAACCTTTTTACAATGTTCTCCTCATGGAGATTTTATAAGGAAATGAGGGAGGTGAAGGAGTTTCTAGGTTTGCTATCACTTAATTCCATAGTAAATGCAATTCCTAGCCTTGAAAAACCATGCAAAGGCATAAGGCATGAATGCATTATATCTACAACTCGTTTCCATAAGTTTGTTTCTTCTTTTTAAGGCTTAATGGGTAAAAAGGAATGACTTTAAGGCCTATTTATCTTTGCAATAACTTCACCGATAGTTTAGCAATTTTGGGTTCTTTCATTGGTAATAATCTCTTTTCGTGTGTCTTTAGAGCCGTATATCTTCTCGTACCGTGATAAGTAGGCCTTCTTTTGATTTATGGAAGTTTGTGTGGCTCTTTGGTAGCCGTAGAGGATTCAATTAGCCTCCGATGTGGCAAAGGGAGGCCTACTGCATCGACATATCTTTTTTTCCTAAAAACACCTTTCATCTCGCTTTACTTCCGTGTTTTTAGGCTTAATTAGGCCTTTATCTTAATCTTTTGGTCTTTATCCTTTTCGTCGACTATTTTTATCTCCGGATTAGGCCTTGATTTCGAGTTTCTACCTTAATCCCTTTAAAAACTTTGATTTAAACCTTTAACACTAATACTCTTGTTCGATTGATGTTTGCAGCTTTCACCGTGCTGCAAAGAAGTTTTCAGACATCACCAATGTTCATGAGACATGGGTAAAATCACGCTTGAACCCCGTGGATTCACTTTCTTCTTGGATAGTGGCCTATGGATCGTCATCCTTGGCCTTCATTTCTCTTCAAAATTGTGAAAAACCCTTATAATCCAGCAAAAATACACAAAGTTAAGAAAATACCATGAAAAATAGAAGGCTACTTTGGAAGTGCTTTGGGAGGGAGGTTAAATCGAGCCGTCGATCTAGAGTAATAATGATCGAGATTTCTCAAACGAAGTGTTTGGGAGAAATAGATGGAGGAAAAATACTTTGGGTGAGATTGTCGGGCCGTTCGATTTAGATTGATCGACGACCGAGATTGATTGGTGGGGTCATTTGGAAAAATAGAGGGTGGGCGAACGAATTGGTGGTGTAGTTAATCAAGAGCCGTTCTGATTAGAATATCCAACGGTTGTGATCAATCGGTAATGTTTTGGGAGTAAAGGTGAGGGTCAATGGCTTGTTGTCGCAATGTGATCTAGGCCATTGATTTAAATGATGGATGGTCAAGATCTTGTGATGAAGTCTTTGGAGAATGTATTTGTGAGGGAAAATGAGTTGTGATTGGGATATAACGTGAGTCATTCACTAAAACAATCGATGGCCGAGATTATTTGATGAAATAACATTGCGGAGGGTAGGTGATATGGCGGAAAACCAGAATTGTTTTCGCACAGCAATGGGGTGGTTTCAAATTTTTTCCAAAGAAAACGTGATACCACAAACCTACTGACACACATCCCTTCAATACTGCCTATCTGTTATAGCATCATTTCTCACATTCATATGATTCATGATTGCTTTTATGGTTTTTATAATTCCATTCCTATAGACTTGGACAAATCTCACTTGTAACAAGCAAAAATCCCCATACGCACTATGTTGTTTTCTTTTCCGCCTGTAGATACGTGAGTCTCACATGCACTTTTCCACGTATGCCATTAAAATCATGAAAAATATATAAAAATTCTTATTTTTGGACGGGTTCGATGGTTACTCAAAGTAGTTCAACCACCCTGTCGTACGTGCTCCAATCGTTTCCAACTGCTGAAAGTCTGCTTGAGGAGTATGTGCCCTCATGCGCTGGTCTCAGGGAGAGAATTTATTGATATCTTCGTTATATTCCCTATCCAGCCCCCGCAGCCCCGCACTTTCCCTGCTTCATTACAGAAACCCTTGTTTCTGAGGCTCATCCCTTTATAGTCATCCTCGTATGCACCCGCTTGAAGCAATCTTAGTGAGGCAAGGGCGGACAGATCCGGGGACAACGGCCCGCCAAGATGGTGGAAGGATTCAGATATCTCCACTCGTTATTTCGTACATGCTATTTATAACAGCGGTAGCACCATCTTGTCCCGAAATATACGTGTTAGTAACCGCCATATATATGAAAATTGTTATTTAAGCTGCTCATTATGATTTATTTAATGTTTCATATGGATTTTCACTAACATTTAGAGTAGATATATGCCGTATAAATCAGTTTTCAAGGCTTGATTTCTCTACCTTTTTGTTAAGAAGGAAGGATGGTCAGCCGGGCTTCCCGACATTGCAGATTCGTTTCAACCGTAGAATCCACAGGCTGATCTACTCTATTTAGTTTTTCATGAATATTGTATGCATTGTGTGATTATCCTTCTTAAGTAGCATGCCCCCGCTTCCGTAGAGGCTTGTAACTCCAACGAATCCCTCTAGGGTGATTTTCCCCCGAAACAAACAACTGCGATCTATTGCAGGTTCGTTGGGTTACAATCCTCCACAGCATAGGCATGCTATTTAAGAAGGACTCACACAACCATATATGTTCATGATAAAATAAATAGAGTAGATCGAGGAAGTTACCCGTAGGTCCTACTTGCGTTGAAGTTAACGTATCCCGTTGGTCCAAACTCTGAAGAACCGGGGCCCTTCCTTCTTAACCCGAAAGACAAGAAGAAACAAGCACGAAGAATCCGTTTACAAAGATATATCTACTCTTAAATGTTAGTTAAATCCATATAAAACATTAAATAAATCATAATGAATGCTTAAATAACAATTTTCTCATATATGTAAGTAGACACTAACACGTATATTTCGGGAACAAGATGGTACTTCGTATTATAAATAGCATGTACGTAAATAATGAGAGTGGAGAGATCACCCGAATCCTTCCACGATCTTCGGGAGCGTACCTCATCGTCCGGATCCGTCCCGCCCTTTGCCTCACTAAGATTCCTTCCAAACTGGTGCATACGAGATGACATATAAAGGGATGAGCATCTCAAGGAAACAAGGGTTTCGGGAATAATTGGAGTGAGGCACGGAATCGACTTGGATGGGGGAATACCAACAGTATAATATCACACAATTCTCTCTCTCCCTTAGGCCATGCACACATGAGGGGCTTTTATACTCCTCCAAGAGCCTGAACAATTGGAAACAGTTGGCCACGTGCCGGGGTGGTTGAACTACATGAGTAACCATCAACCCAAATTTCGAAATAGGGAATTTTTATATATTTTTTCATGATTTTAATGGCATATGCAGAAAATTGCATGTGGACTCGCATATACACGCGGAAAAAGCTGGGCATAGTCGTGTATGGGGATTTTTACACTGTTTTTAAGTGAATTTGTCCAATTCTATAGGAATGGGTGCCCAAAGCCATAAAAGCAATCATGAATCATATGAATGTGAGAAATGATGCTATAACAAATGCCCCCTAATATATGAGGTCAGAAGGGGTACATGATGGCCGAAATGTATTATGCACATAGAAAGAACTTCGCAAGGACAAGAGAGGACTTCACCAGATTTCAGCCTGCCAAAAACCAATGAAATAAAACAGAGAGTCAACTCATGCTGAGGCGGGCATACCCATGCTCAGTCAAAAATACATCATATGGAAAGTACTGAATAGATCCAACATGTATACAAGTATAGCTGAACTGAAAGTACATAATGAATCATCTGAGCATGGCCCGGAAATACAAGTCTGAATCAATGTCCAAGTAACTGATTCATATAGAAAGCTAATCAAGGATGGTGCAACTGGATGTCTGATCATATAAGTAACTGAATCTCCAAGTACCGAATCATAAGAGGTGGAACAACCGGTACAATCACGCAACTCGGGAGCCAACATATAGGATGCTGCTGTACTGAACTGCAACATATAAGGGTGGACGGCATCACTGGAAGAAACTGAATGGACTGTCAAAAGTGAACCGAGAAATGCTAATGCAACCCGAGGTCTTCACCGATCACTATGGCACAATTCTACATAATGGGAATAAATGAGCTGAAGTCGACCATGTGAGAAATCGTTGGATTACCGGTCAATGATGTATACCGTTAACCAACGCGAGACAACCCACCAATAATGAAAATGAGCGTCAAGGTGCCCCAGTACAATCTAACAAGTGTGAATGAATGAGTTGAAGTCGAACACTTGAAAGAATCTACCAATCAGGAGGCAATGATGAATCCCCACCGTCGATAGCGAAGAGTCTGCCACTGATGACTGCAAACCCTAAGGTACTGACAAAAAGACTCTAGACCTTATTCCCAGAGCAATGAGTCGGAGTCGATGGGAAAAGATCTGCTGGAAGGAAGGCATTAAGGCAGCCCACATCAGTCCAGCACGAGTGTAACCCGTAGGCCAAGATTTGGAAGGAATCGGACGAAGTAGAGTGATGGAACCAAAACCGAAGTACGTTTCCGACATGCACAAGATGAAGCTAGCGCACGGAAGAAACCCTCTGAATCAACCAATAATGAAAGCTGACACAGAGGCGAGAAATCCACCGATAGGGTCAAATGGAAATCAAGGTACTGCACGAATCCCAAGTGTGATAATGTGTGCTGACGTCGAACACAGGGGAAACCACTCAGTCAAAGACCCATGATGATGATCAAATGCCGAGCACAAGGTCACCTATCAATGATGGAAATAGGCCCAGGGTACGGCTCTAGGTTTGCTCTCAGAGCAATGTGTCGTAGTCGATAAGAGACAAACCCGCCAGCAAGAAGTCAATGGGGACCTTCTCAAACCAGCACGAGCAGAAGACCAAAACATCTGATGTGATAGAACAAGATACTGACAAGACCGGGAAGGCCGACTGAATAATGAGTCAAGAGACATCGCAGAATGGCCGACTCTGGTTAGACTTCCCTTGAACAAAAGCACGACTCATGATGACCATGGCAGTAAAAAGTGACACTGTATAAGTCTGTTATGCAGGAGGCACAACAAACTCTCCATATGATTGGAAGAGATAACCAACCGGGGGAGAACTAACAAGTGAAACATGGTAAAGGCTGAACCTAGGTCAAAACTAGAACCATCCCAAATGAAGGAAATATATATAAGTATATGTGCTTTGTTCAAGGGCGACAAACTGACTCTGTACTGCCATCAAAATAACGAAGATACATCCCGTTCCCGCTCTTTTTGTTATATTTGATTTTTTTGTCTTTTTCATAATAAGCCTGAAAAAGAATAAAAGAATGCTATGATACAATGGATAGAATGAGTATCAAGAAAGCAGATGCACTAGTTCCTGGGATTGGAACAATCCTATGCTCAATGCAAGGTGGCGAAAACTGGTCAGTGATACTCAGAGGAACGTTCCATCCATGGGTAAAAAGGTGTCAAGTCGTGATAGCTAAGTGCATGCAATGGTTAACTTGTACAGAGAGTCAAGGTCAAAAGTTGGCTTAAACATCGAGTCAAAATGAAGCCGGCTAAAGGCCAGGATAAACAAGTAGCCAATATGCAATGCAGTAATACAACTTAACGACACCAGGGAGCCTCTAGGGTAATAGCCATAAAAAATGATAATGATGAAGGAGAAGAATGAAGCTTCAACACATAAGACATGGCGGGACTAAAGAGGACTCCTGAGCCTACATAAAACGTAGCATGGGCAACAAGTGATAGCGAGGAACTAACTAGGAAGCCCATGTAAAGGAAAGCTCTACCATCAAGTCATGATTAAATAATCGGCGAGTGAAATGGGTGTAATACTCATGACCTGATGGGATCGACCCTATGGCAAGTGATCAGTATGGAGGCTAGTATGCAAGATGCAACGGAAAGTGATTTCCCTAACCTATATGCCAGTGAAGATCATATACCGGCCGTGACGAGTCGGTAATCATGGATCCAAAACCGGGAAAAATCTCAAAATCGTCAAAATGTACCTGAAAACATACCAAACTGGGCACTTCCAAGCATCTGAGTTATGCAGCTTAAGATAGATCGAAAAAATAAGCATAACAAGTTTTTGCGAAAATTTTCAACTTTTTAGCCGTAAATAGACAAATTACCTCATATTTGGTTCATTATTGCATTGTTGATTTGGAAAAAAGTGCTCTGGAGCAAAAAAATTCTTTCGTCAAATCAGGAACAACCGACCGTCGAAACGCACCGAAATTTCAGGTAGGCTCCTTAATCATCCTTGCAAATGATTTTTTCCATTTAGAAATTAAAATTTAGTGAATTTTACCATTAAAACCCTTGCTAAAAAATGCGGACTTGCGCATACGCGGGTTCATAACAGGAAAGTCATGTATACACGCGACTGTGCAAAGAAAAAGTCGCGTATGCGCAGGTCCGAAACTAAAAAAAGCGTGGCTAATGCATGATTTAATGAAATTTGACAGGATGACAATCTCATGGAGAGAACGTGAGCATAGCGCAATTGATCAAGAGGTCATGCAAGATCGAGCAGCGCAAAATATCCTTCAGAATTGCAGATTGTTCAAATTCTTCAAAATGCCAAATATGAAAAGCAATGTTCAGTTGCTAGAAATGCTCGTCAATTATTGGGAACCAGATGAGGATTGCTTCATTATTGATCAGATGCCAGTACGCACTGAAGTGGAAGACATATATTTCATCACTGGACTCTCCCGGAGGGGAGAACCCGTAGACTTGCACGGGAAGCCCCTGGGAGGGTTAACCGTGGAAGATTATGTCCACGTGTATTGCGTAGAGGGTTCCAAAAAGGTTGGAACTCAGATTGAAATTAAAGATTTACGGGATTTGCACATGAAAATCCTCCTTTTCACCATTGGCGGAGTGGTAGGATCTGCCTCCCTACATCAGGCGTCCAGGACGCAAATGAGCATAGCAGTAGAATTTTTGACTCATGTGTATGATTGGTGCACAGCCCTATTACTGAACATGAAGCAATAGTTGACCTCAATCCGCCAAGCAAAGACCAAACACTTTGGCTATGGTACAATTTTGACAACATTCTTCATTGAGAAGATACCAGCATTGAGACCCAGAGTTATCTCTACCATCAGTAGCCCGCGGGACCCAAGAATTGCCCGTTGGGCGGACATGATGAAGAGATTGGGGGGTAGTGAAGTACCCTGGACCACATGGGACGATGAGTTCTTCCTTTGGTGGGGAGAACAAATCATCGCAATGGACGACTATCCCTATGCCGGGATGGACTTTCGTGGAGATCCAGATCTAGTTCTTCCAGCAGGCACAGCATGGGGCACAGTCAGTAAGCTTTGCAAAATTTTTTGACTTATATAATTTTTTTGGATTTTTTTCAAATATGTATGAAAAAATGAAAAACAAACATGTTTTTGATTGGATTCATAATGACTGACAATTTAAAATGATCATGATTCAGATGTTGGACCAGTTCGACCTGAGGGTCTCCCGCGCCACAAGCGTCGCAGGGGCGAAGCAGAGACAGTGGATTCAGACAGGACTCTCCAGGTCGTGCAGAGAAACTTGGAGGGATTAACCCACCAAATACCTATGGCTGCCGTGGAGGACCTGCCGAAAGCCATCCAGAGACAGGTGGTAGGAGTGCTGTAAATTTTTGTAGATGTTCTATGCTAGGAGCAATTTTACTTTTCTCACAGCAATCATACAAATAGTTAAGCAAAATGCAGATAGAACATATAAGTGGATCTTACAGAAGACAAATCAGAAACAGGGAAAATGTGGTGGTTCGTTACGGTGGTCAACAGGATGCTTCAACCAGCAAAGTCTCCTTGGTCAGCCAACCCAGCATGTGTCACAATAGTCCTCCAATCAGTAAACGAGTCAACCCAAGTCAACTCCAAAAAAGTCAACGTTGTCCTGAAAAAGTCAACGCAGTGCAGCAAGCTAAAAGTCAACGCAGCAGCAGATTGGTCAACCCTTTGACCTCGATTTCTGTGCCAAATAGTACGGCCTTCCAAAATCGAACTTCCCACAAATTTTCAGCCCAATCGGACCATGCGTTGACCAAAGTCAACGCTGGTCAAACTTTCTGCAAAACCCTAACTGCAGAAAATCGTCCTTCAACTCAGCCGTACTGTTTTTGTCCTTCTTCTCCTTCACACGTGTGGCTCAACTCGTCCTCCAAGAAGCTCGTACTAAATCAGATGAGAGAAGTTGTTGTGAGTTGTGTTGTGTTGAAATGCTCTCCAACTTTGCATGTATTTATATCCATCATTGGGGCGTGTGACACATCTGCTGGGGGCATGCAACCTTAAGGCCGACCTGCACATATAATTTATTAAGAATAATAAATTCAAAATAAATGTTCTGCTCATCGGATTAAGACATATTATATATGGATTTTACACCTCTCCGAAAGAGGATTCCAAAAAAAATATTAGCCTCTTAATCTGAGCATCATAACATGGAGTTTGGACCTAGTTGTCCAAATTTAACACTCCCTCTCAACTAGGGAGAACTCCATCCATCAATGCAATCAAACATCGTGCGTCATCCCGCCGTAACTTGCTTTGCTGGCCTCTTTATTTCAAAACAGAAGTGGGTCAGTCACAAAGACATCATCCCCCGACTGACATAATCAGTCCAGAGGTTCAAAACCTCTATCAAACTCATGAAGAGTATCCAACCAACCCAAAGTTGGGTCATCTGACCCGAAGTCAGGCAGAGGTCCCAGACCTCACTAAACTTGATCCCAGATCAAGTGGTTGGACCGTGCCATCCTAGATAGAGAGTACGGCAATCTCTGATGCGTCCATCAGTCTTTGCTAATAGTCTCTAGCTTTTCCCACCTCATTGGCCAAATGAGAGGTACTTCCCATGAGCCCCGAACTCAATGGGTAGGATGCATACGGGGCACAGATAAATGAGAGGCGAACCAGCTCAATAATCACAAGGGTGGGGCAGAAGCATTATGAGTGCTTATAGCTCCGAGAAGCTATCCCCAAAGCCCCCCAGAGCTCCCAGAGCTCATCGTCCAACATGACTCACATCATAGGGTCTTTCCACGACACCAAGACTCTCACGGAAGGTTAGGAACTTGACCTTCCCCAGGGGCTTAGTGAGAATATCCGCGACCTGCTCATCAGTTCCTATATGATCGAGCCTTACGGCGCCCCGCTGTACCATATCCCGGATAAAGTGGTACCTGATATCAATATGCTTGACTCCGTCGTGGATTTCAGATTCTTACCATACGAATTTCACTGACATCCACAGAGTATCACAGTGGTATCTAGCACATGTCCAAACAGCTCACTAAAGAGCTTCCGCAACCAAACTGCTTCACAACAGGCCATACTAGCAGCAATGTATTCGGCCTCCGCGGTGCTCAAAGCCACCGACTTCTGCTTCCCGCTCATCCATGAGATCGAAGCAGAACCAAGATTGAAGCAGCATCCCGATGTGCTCTTACGATCCACCACACTGCCAGCCCAATCGGCATCAGTATATCCACGGAGTGTCACACTCCCGGCAGTGTATCTCAACCCATGGTTTATCGTGCCCCGAAGATATCTCAGAAGATTCTTAGCACCAACCCAGTGAAAATGATGAGGCTCAACCATCTGTTGACTCAAAGTGTTCACTGCAAAACATATATCCGGTCGGGTGTTCACTAAGAACATCAAAGCTCCTATGAGTTGACGATACTCGGTAGGATTGGCCAAGATAGGCCCAGCAGCGCTGCCACTCAACTTCTTAAAGTTGAGTTCCATCGGTGTCGACACGGACTTACAGTCCACCATTCCAAATCTTTCCAGAAGCTTCACAATGTATTTTCCTTGAGAAAGGAAAATCTCTCCAGGTCTCTGCCAGACCTCCAGGCCTAGAAAGTAGTGCATCAGTCCTAGGTCCTTCATCTCGAACTCAGCAGCGAGCTCCCTCTTACATTGATGAATGAGAGGGTCAGCACCTGTCAGGAAGAGGTCGTCCACATACAGCACTAGAATGAGAGGCTTCTCCTGCACAACCTTGAAGTAAAGGTTTGGATCAGCATTACTTCGAGTGAAGCCCAGCTTCATCAAGTAACTATCCATCCTTTCGTACCAAGCTCTGGGTGCTTGTTTTAACCCATAGAGGGCTTTCTTCAACCTGCAGACATGAGTGTCTCGATTCTGAACTTCAAATCCCAGAGGTTGTTCCACATACACCTCTTCCTTTATTGCACCATGCAGAAAAGCGGTCTTGACATCCATCCGATGAAGACTCCATCCTTGCGTAGCAGCAAGGGCTATGATTGATCGAATGGTGGTATATCGTGCCACAGGTGCAAATATGTCATCATAGTCAATTCCTTCCTTTTGAGAGAAGCCTCGGGCAACAAACCTTGCCTTAAACTTTTCAGCACTCCCATCAGATCCATGTTTGATCTTATAGAGCCATTTTGCGGTGACAACAGATTTGTCCTTCGGTCTCGGAACCACATCCCAGACATCATTCTTCATTATGGACTCGTATTCTTCGTGCATAGCATCCTTCCAAACTTGATGCTTTACGGCTTCCTCAAAAGATCCAGGTTCAGACTGTACAATAGTACTCATGGCAGCTAGATACCCTTGGTATCTACACGGCTTCTTGCTTTCTCGAAATGTCCCCCTTGGGGCAGCATGACCCTCAGCATCTTCGAGGGTGTCCCTGAGCCATGATGGTCTCTTTCCCAGTGAAGGAGATGGATCAATAGGGTCCATTGGTCCTTCAATATCAGGCATAGTCTCATCCTGGGGTTCTTCCAGATTTCCAGGCCTTTCTTCATGATTTTCTCCAGATCTAGGAAGATCTACTACTTTCTTCAGGGAAGCATCTTCGTCAAAAGTGACATCATGGCTTATCTCTACTTCCCTTTGACCAGGTATATAGACTCTATATGCCTTAGAAGTCTCACTATAGCCCACAAACATTCCTTTCTTCCCAGTAGCATCTAGCTTACTTCTCTTTTCTTTCGGTACATGAAAATAGACAGGACATCCAAAAATTCTAAAATGTGAGACATCAGGTTTCTTACCAGAGAAAACCTCTTCGGGAGTTTTGGAGTCCAAAGCGGAATGAGGGCATCGGTTTTGAATATACACAGCAGTATTTGCAGCTTCTCCCCACAGAAACTTCGGTAGACCCTGGTCACATAGCATGGCATGGGCAGCTTCCACAATAGTCCTATTCTTGCGTTCAGCAACACCATTCTGCTCAGGAGTATATGCAGTGGTAGTCTCCCTCTTAATGCCAGCTTCTCTGAAAAAGTCTTTGAACTCATTTGACTCATATTCAGTGCCATTGTCAGTCCTCAAAATCTTGATCTTCTTTCCGGTCATATTTTCCACCAAGGCTTTGAAGGTACGGAACCACATGAAAGCCTCATCCTTCTTCTTCAAGAAGTATATCCAGGTTTTGCGAGAGAAGTCATTAGTAAATGTCATGTAGTAAGAACATCCCCCCAGGGATGTCACGGGCAACATACCAGATAGATCAGAATGGACCAGTTGCAATATATCAGATGTCTTTGTGACACTTGAGGGGAAAGGTTCCCTTGTATGTTTTCCTTCAGCACAGCCCTTACATACACCTTCATGATTATTTCCAAAGTCAGGCATCCCTGTCACCACCTTCCTTGCTTCGGGAAGGGCCTTGTAATGAAGATGTCCAAATCTTCGGTGCCATAGTTCGGTTTGTCGGATAGTATCACAAGTCATAGCTCCCAACGGACTCCCTCCAACCTGGTAGAGTGTACCAACTCTAAACCCAATTGAGATAGCTTCCTTGAAGCTCTCCTTCCACATGAGCACCTTTCCATCAGAGAAAGTTACATTGAATCCTTTGTCTTCCATGGCAGATACAGACACAAGGTTCTTCTTCAATTTAGGTACATAGAGTACATCTTGCAAACGTAGGACTTGTCCTCGAGACAAGTGGAGGGTCACAGTCCCGGTCCCTTTCACAGGATAAGTGGCATTATCCCCAAGGATAATTTCTAGATTAGTATCCCTTTCAACCATGTCAGAAAGTGCTTCCTTGAATCCGGTGATGTGTCTTGAGGCACCATTATCGATTAGCCAGACATCCATAGTGTCGGGCGGAGATGCAGCTGAGAGAGCAGATACAAGAATATACTCATTTCTTTTATCAACAACATTAGACTCCTCATACCTGGTATTTCCGGACCTTTTAGAAGGTTGATTGTTTCCACCAAAGTGAGCTTTCCTCTTCCCTTTGGATTTGTCATTTCTTCGATTCCCATTCCTTCGGTTGTTGTTGTTGTCATCACTATCGGGAGAATCCTTCTTGAAGGGGCATTCTCTAGCATAGTGACCAGGCCTATGGCAGGTGAAACATTTACCCTTCTTCTCTTGAGTCCTTATTCTTCCTTTGTCCTTAGAACCACCAGAGTTCTTCTTTCGGGAATGAGCACCATAGGCAGCATTTCTGTCATTATCGAATTCCTTCATCCTTGTTTCTTCTTGCATACATCTAGACAGAAGCTCATCAAAGTTAGGAATGGTATTATTGTTGAGAATGGTAGTTGTGAATACTTGCCATTCATATGGGAGTCCCCCAAGTGCGGTGAGAACCATCTCACGATCAGCTATTGTCTCCCCAATAGCTAGCAGATTGTTCCTTGTTTCGGTCAATTTCAGAAAGAAAGTTTGAATAGACTCATCCCGGCCCTTCTTCATATTCTTCAACTTGTTCTTGAGGAATAACACTTGGTTCACATTGTTTACCTTGAACATAAGGATCAATTTGTCATACATCTCCTTGGCTGTGCCTAGTTCAGATATATAGGCAACCAGACTCTTATTTATGGATTCCCTGATCAACAGCTTAGCTCTGATTTCTCCCTTCTTATACTTGTTTCTAACAGTAGCGGTAGCATTGGATGGAGTTTCTTGAATCTTCCCTGTCACATGATTCAAGAGATCATGATCTTCCAATTTGAGATCTAATATCATCTTCCATGCATGGAAGTCATCCCTTCCAGTCAGCTTGTCATTCTCCTTGAATTCAAGACTAGTGGAACCCATTTCTTCCGGTGATGATTGCTAAAGATAGAGTTTGTCTTCACCTCAGCTCCGATACCATGTAAATTTTTGTAGATGTTCTATGCTAGGAGCAATTTTACTTTTTTCACAGCAATCATATAAATAGTTAAGCAAAATGCAGATAGAACATATAAGTGGATCTTACAGAAGACAAATCAGAAACAGGAAAAATGTGGTGGTTCGTTACGGCGGTCAACAGGATGCTTCAACCAGCAAAGTCTCCTTGGTCAGCCAACCCAACATGTGTCACAACAGTCCTCCAATCAGCAAACGAGTCAACCCAAGTCAACTCCAAAAAAGTCAACGCTGTCCTGAAAAAGTCAACGCAGGGCAGCAAGCTAAAAGTCAATGCAGCAGCAGATTGGTCAACCCTTTGACCTCGATTTCTGTGCCAAGTAGTACGGCCTTCCAAAATCGAACTTCCCACAAGTTTTCAGCCCAATCGGACCATGCGTTGACCAAAGTCAACGCTGGTCACACTTTCTGCAAAACCCTAACTGCAGAAAATCGTCCTTCAACTCAGCCGTACTGTTTTTGTCCTTCTTCTTCTTCACACGTGTGGCTGAACTCGTCCTCCAAGAAGCTCGTACTAAATCAGATGAGAGAAGTTGTTGTGAGTTGTGTTGTGATGAAATGCTCTCCAACTTTGCCTGTATTTATATCCATCATTGGGGCGTGTGACACATCTGCTGGGGGCGTGCAACCTTAAGGCCGACCTGCACATATAATTTATTAAGAATACTAAATTCAAAATAAATGTTCTGCTCATCGGATTAAGACATATTATATATGGATTTTACACCTCTCCGAAAGAGGATTCCAACAAAAATATTAGCCTCTTAATCTGAGCATCATAACATGGAGTTTGGACCTAGTTGTCCAAATTTAACAAGTGCCCCGAGACTGGGTTAGATTATTCTGCTGAGTTACCACTGTGGTCACGTTCTATAGGAACATGACTTCTGGGCAGGGACCTCAGGAGTAGACAGATATTATGTATTAGATGACTGTATATTATTTTTTTGAGACTGAACATGATGGGGCATACGCCCAAGTTTTGTACGACATTATGGATCCAAATTTTGTAAAGTTTTTGAACACTCTGATGATATATATACAGCGATATTTGATGTGATGTGATAAATGTATCAAATGTATGATGTTTTTGATGATTAAAAATTTATTGTATGGAATGATTAATATGCCAATCCAATGCTTGATTAGCTAATGAGTCAGGAAACCAATTGTCAGCTCGAGGAATATGAATGAAAGTTAAAAATTGAAATGACCTTTGTAACAAACGTACCCTCAAGAACAATCGTAATAAAAATGGATCTCGTACCCGATAAGTATTGTTCAACTGCGACACCACCAGCTGAGAGTCCAAGAAGACTACCAACGAATCAACACCCAAAGATATTGCCTCCAAGAGTAGATGAACAACTGCAGTGTACTCTGCTATATTATTGGAAGTAGGACCAATGCAGACCCCTCTTGATACTAACAGCTGACCGGATGGATAATGAAGCACCCAAGCCGCGGAAGCTAAGTTCCGAGTGTGTCTACTAGCACCATCGGTGAAACCAAAATGACTCATGACATCCAACACAACCTGCCAAAGCAGATCAAAAACATCACCAACCCATCAAAGATCGAAAAACAACCAGATATGTACAAAGAAAAACTACTATATGCAAAAGCAACATGCCAGGCTGAAGCCTAGGCATAATACTTTTTCAAATAGAGCCCATTTCTGGGCTCCGGCAACTCGTTCCCTTCAAAATCAACCAAGGTATATGCTCCTTTCTTAAGGACTTTTTTAACGATAAAGGGCCATACCACATAGAATTAAACTTTCCTGCCCCCAGGGCATCTTTTTCTTGGGCATAGACCAAAACAAGGTCACCTTCCGAAAAAACCCTAGGCTTGACCGCCTTATCGTACTGAACTTTAACTCGGTTTTTATGTGCTTCATTCATCGTGGCGGCATCCTGACGCTGCTCATCGAGATGTTCCAGATGAAGGAGACGTTCTTCAAGACTAGAAGTGTCAGGAAGAAGTTCAATAGCTAACTTAAGAGAAGGAAGCTCACATTCAATCGGAAATACAGATTCCAACCCGTGAACTAGCTGAAACGGAGTAAAGCCAGTTGCAGTTTTCACTGACGTCCTGTATGCCCAAAGTGTAGGATATAGCATAATATGTCAGTTGGATCTAGCTTTATCGATTGTCCTTTGAAGAATTGTCTTCAAGGATTTATTCACGACTTCCACTTTCCCATTGGCTTGAGGATAATACGGAGATGAATGCTCCTGCCAGAAACCTAATTTTAGAGCCAACTCAGCCATCATGCTATTCTGAAAATGACTACCATGATCAGTGACAATCTCTCTAGGAATGCCAAAATGAGCAATAACCTGGTTGAAAAGAAAAAGAGCTGCAGTCTCACCATCATTCCCAAAAGTAGGCATAGCCTCGACCCACTTCGTAAAGTAGTCTACTGCTACAATAATGTACTTGTGACCTTTAGCTGAAGGTGGGTTACAAGTAGTATAATCAATACCCCACTTTGTAAAGGGACCGACAGTAATGACTGGAAAAAGAGGAGCTGGATGAGCGCGCATTTTTCAAGTATAAACTTGACACGGATGACACTTTTTGACCGACTCCATACAATCTTTGAAAATTGAAGGCCAAAAGTACCCAGCACGCAAGATCTTTTGGGCTGTAGCAAGCCCAGATAAATGACCACCACAAGCTCCACTGTGGCAATCATTCAGCACAGCCTCAGCTTCTTCGAGAGTTAAGCAACGTCTCAGGATTGAATCAACCCCTAGACGATATAAAGCATCACCAATAATCAAGTAATTCTTAGCCAAGTGACGCAACTTACGACACTCATCTTTCGAAAAAGTAGAGGGAAACTTCGCAGTCTGAAGATATACAATGATATCTCCATACCAAGGATCCTGTGGAGAGATAAGAAACAAATGTTCATCCGGGAAGGATTCATCATAGATCATTTCTTCCCCACAGGGCAACTCGGAGATCAATTCCACGAAAACCAATGATTTCTTGGACTTGGCAGACATAAACTCAAGATCAAATTCCTGCAAAATCACAATCCATCTATTGTATTTGCCCCCAATCACTCGCCTACTCAGGACAAACTGAAATGGATTGGCTGCTGCCAAAACATAAGTTTTTCATAGAATAATGTAATGTCGGAGTCGCTGCACAGTATGAACTGCTGCTAAAGCTAAATTTTCTATCGGAGTGTACCGGAGTTCAGGTCCTACTAATCCTCGACTAAGATAGTAAATAACATGCTCTGCAAGACCATCATCCTCCTGAACCAGAACCATACCAATGGTAGATTCTGCTGCTGCCAGATACAAAAGAAAATCCCTGCTATAATCAGGTGGACTCAATAAAGGAGCAGAGGTCAATGCTTTCTTCAAAGCATCGAATGAGCGTTGAGCATAGTCATCCCAAAGAAAAGGAACTCCCTTCTTCAACAATCTCATAAATCCCTTTGTAAGTTCAGCATAATTGACGATAAACCTCCGAAGAAAATTAGACTTTCCTTGTAGACTTTGAAGCTGACGGATAGAGGACGGGGGAGGCAACCGAAGTATTGCCTCAACCTTGAAGGGATCTACCCTTATCCCTTCCCTAGACACAATGAATCCCAATAGCCGACCGGATGTAACCACGAAAACGCACTTGTTCGGATTCAATCGAATCTTATAAAAACGACATCTTTCAAATATTTGCCGGAGGTGACCAGGATGATCCATCCTCTTTCGAGAATGAGCAGCTAAATCATCTAAGTATGCCTCGATAATATTTTTGATGTCGTGGAAGGCGTATGACATGGCCCGCTGAAAGGTAGCCCCAGCATTTTTAAGACCAAAAGGCATCTTCTTGTATGCAAACGTACCCCAGGGACAAATAAAAGTAGTCTTATGTTGATCTTCAGGACAGATAGTAATTTGATTATACCCAGAGAAACTGTCCATGAAGGAGAAAATCTCATTACTGGCACACTCGTCAATGATCTGATCGATAAATGGTGTGGGGTAATTTTCTTTAGGACACGCTTTATTTAGGTCTCTGAAATTGATGCACACTCGAATCGTTCCTTGATTTTTATCTACGGGAACAGGGTTTGAAACCCATTCAGTCAGAGGAACAGGGAAAGTGAATCCCGCCTTAAGCAACTTCTCAACTTCAGCTTTGATAGCTGCTGCCTTCCTAGGATTGACCGGACGAAGTTTTTGCCTGACCGGCTTAGCGTTTTCATACGTCTTGATCTCATGCTGGACAATAGATGGGTCTATGCCAGGCATTTCCTCATAAGACCAAGTGAATACATCCCTATACTCTTTAAAGAGCTCGGTGTAAATTTGAACCTCTTCACGGGAACATTCAGCTCCAATGAAGACATTCTCAATAATATTTGGATCCCTGGAAATGTTCACCGGGATAGTAGGAGAGATCACAGCCATGTTCCCTTCAGCATAAATCTGTGTTGGTGCCAAAGGGTTCAAGACTGGGTGAACAGGACCAGGAAACGGAGGACTTGGAAAACTTGTTTCAACTTCACTCAAGTCAGGTAGGAAGTAAGACCGATGATGCAAATCATCCCACGGTCTATCTATACCAGTCATGGCTTCCAGGATCGCCTCTTCAGATGGAAGAGTGGTATCAAGAAAATCCTGGGCAAAAGAAGAACTAAGCGTCCAAGCCGGAGCCACATCACCATCCAACTCTTCCGGTGAAAGAGGAGCTGGAATGGTTTCTGCAGAGTCAACAATATACTGATATGCAATCTTAGCTGCAGAAATAGGAAATTCCATTCCACCCACTTGACCTTCCGCTAATGTGGCAGTAGAGGAAGGTAAGGTCCAAGGGTCCGAAAAATAATGAGTTCTGAAGAACTCTCTTTGAAGAGGAGCCTTGGAGGATGAAATAGCATTAATATGAACCGTAGGAGGAGGAATATCGAAAGTACCCATCAAGGAAGAATACATTCCAACTCCTAAATTCTCAACAGGCGCCTTAGTATTATCCAACTTTGGAACAGACGAGTCAGAAGATGCATTCGGGTCTACAGGAGGACAGTCCAGTTGATCCACTGTAACAATCCTCCCTTCGTGGGGGAAACATATAATTCGAAATAATGAGGATGCAATTGCATCCATCTCATAAATCCAGTTCCTCCCCAATAGAAGGTTGTAGTCCAAGCTTGCATCCACTACCTCAACCTCTATATTGACAGTTTTCCCCCCAACACAGATGGGCAAAGCTAGGACAATACCATGGGGTCTGTGAGAATGACCATCGAACGCAGTTAGAACAGTGCTAGATGGAACAGCTTTGGGAGATCCAAGTGTCTTCCAGCATGCGAGAGACATCACGCATGTGGAAGCACCCTCATCAACCACCGTTCAAAAGATATTGCACTTCCGATACAACGATTTAATATGAAAATCCATGTGATGAGGAAGTCTCTTCTTAAAATTAGTCATATCAAAAGTAATCAGAAGAGAATTTTTTGGATCAATAGCCCCAATGGCAGTGAGCAAAGCACTGTGCTGAGCCGGACAAGACTGGAGTACCTCTAAAGTTGACATAGCACAAGGAATTTGCGCCAGATCTTCCACAATCGAGTAGTTCTGGGCAGCCCTAGCATTTGGATTAATCGTTGATCGCTTAGAAGATGCTTTGGGCATCTGAGGCATAGACTCAATAGTAGGCTTCGTAATGTGAAGTGGCTCAGTAGCATCAGGAACTTCCTTAGCTTTCGAAGACTCTTCTCCGCCATAATCACGGGATCTCGTAGCGATATCTGCGTGAGCACTCATCATGAAAATGTTCGATGGAATTTCCCCTTCCTGGGTGCCCCCAGAGGAAGCCCCAGGATTTTGGTTTGCGCCAACAACTAATTGCTGCCCTTGGGGAAAAGGGTTTGTTAACACAGCCTGGGAACTAGAAGAACCCTGCTGGGCTAACAAGCGCTGAGCATCTTGAATTTTAGGGCAAAGGTGTGTGAGATGGTCTCCAGCACAGAGCTTGCATGGAAACTTCACTTTCTTTTTCTCCTTTGGACCCTCACCAACACGCTCGTTGGTTTTATTTGCATTACCCTTCCCGTTCTTTCCCTTCTTCTTGTTATTTCGTCCCTTCTTCTTCCCATCAGATTGTTGATTTCCTTTAGGATCAGAAGCTTGGACAACATTTATGGACAAAGACTGGGAAGGTGATGACTCAGCAGGCACAGCCTGACCAGAAGGAGCAGATTGTAAAGACAACTACTACAGTTGAGAAAGCAGGCTGGCTGCACCACTATTGACCGATCCGAGAAGCCCATCACCATGAGGACTGGGCTTAGTTTTCGATAAATCTAATTTGCAGCGAGGAGCATTGGACAAATATTTATAAAGGACCCCAGACTGAGAATAGATCAATTCCAGCTGCTGGGCCCTAAAAATGGCCTGCTCCTCAGAAAATACCCCAGATAGGGATACATCTTTTGAAATGTCTGACTGCAGAGATTTCAGAAACCATTCGAGAAGGAATTCTCCTGAAATATGAGCTTTAATCAGCCTCTTCCTTTTTCTCCATTCCTGAATATGATCAAAAATGTGGGTTGCCTCATCCTGCTTAAAATTAGCCAGGAGTTCCGTCCCAGCCTCATATCGGACAGGCAACTGAAAATGGTTTAGAAATGTGACAGCCAGTTCTCCAAATGTAGCAAAAATGCCCCCAGTTAGCTCGATATACCATTTATCAGAAATGTGGGTTGCTTCATCCTGCTTAAAATTGGCTAGGAGTTCAGTCCCAGCATCATATCGGACAGGCAACTGAAAATGGTTCAGAAATGTAACAGCCAGTTCTCCAAATGTAGAAAAACTGCCCCCAGTTAGCTCAATATACCATTTGGCGGCGTTTCCAGTTAGGGTGCGTTGAAATAATCTCAACCTAATCGAGTCATCGATCAGGGAGTTCGAAGAACACCATAAATGGAAAGTGGTAATGTGGTCTGCCGGATCTTCTCCATTCTTACCTTCAAACTTTGGAATGTCTGAAGGAAGTTTGGTGGGAACCGGAGGCCGCCCCGGACCATAACGAATCGGATCATTAGTCAACTTCGAGAGATCTGGCAAGTTTAACATTGCCAGAAAAGGTAAGCGAGGCGGAGCCTGAGGATTCCATCCTTGATGGGATGGATTCCCAACATTCTGAAAAGAATACCCTGGATTTGATGAGGCACCAGGTTGCCAGAAAGGACTCGTAGAAAAAAGAGAAGAACCTCCTCCCAACGCAGAGTTACCAAAGCCCAAACCAGTTCCCCCCGCTGAAGTATTAAATGAAGAGGAAAGCCCTTGGTAGGGGTTCCAGGCATTAGAAAGAGGAGAAAAAGTCTGATAAGCACTCGACGAAGGGAAAGAAGCATTCCCTTGATGACCTACGTAAAACTGATTCCCTGCCCCTGCTGTAGTGAATACAGGGTTCCATCCTGTAAAAGTAGTCGAAATTTGCCCCCCAGACCAAGGGTTGAAACTTTGGGTCTGAGAAGTAAACGGAAAGGACCCTAAAGAAGGATTCGAACTAGGAATGTGTCCAGTTCCGAAGGGGAACCCTTGAAACGAAGCTGATCCACTAGCCATGGAAGACATGGGTGTAGATATAGCTAAAGCAGTGGAAAAGGAAAAAGAGGGATTCCCACTAGAGGGCATCCCTGAACAGAAGGGACCAGAATGAGAAGCATGTGCTTGGGTGAAACCAGAGCCAAACATAGCATCACTAGAAGCAATCGAAGATGAAGCAATAGTGCCCCCTGCTTCAACAGAAGCAGGAGTCTGAATGCCTGCAGCACTCACGG
Source organism: Pinus albicaulis (assembly GCA_034641835.2). Classification (NCBI taxonomy): domain Eukaryota; kingdom Viridiplantae; phylum Streptophyta; class Pinopsida; order Pinales; family Pinaceae; genus Pinus; species Pinus albicaulis. Next base: position 1,500,858,344 of record CM076575.1, read on the forward strand.
CAGAAGCCGCGTTCCCAGTCGTGGCCATCGAAAGGTAAGAATGATACGGAAGATCTTCCAGTCTCTCCGACTTAGGTCCGATGTATTGAACAACGAACGGATAATTAGGAGGAAGAGGAGATGGACCTGTCATAGGAGGCTCAGGTACGTCTTCTATTTGAAAATATTCTTCCTGAGGAAATAAAACTCGCGAGGTGAGTGGAACGCTCCTCTCGGAACCGACACCAGAATCATCTATGAAACCTTCAGACCTCTGTGGAGGATCTCTCTCCACTGCGTCAGATGCCATAGGGTGGTAACCACATGCTAAATCACTCCTACGCCTTCTCGAAGAAGGCTCTGGACTCTCGGGAGATAACCCCCGGATTCTCCTCGAACGACGAGGCGCTTGATCAGCCACTTTTATAGATTTTAAATTAGACTCAAAAAAGTGAAAAGCTAGGCAAGCTAGGAGCAAAGAGCACTCACTAAAATAAAAATCCCTGAGATACAATCAAGCAAACAACCTCCAAGTATTTCCGCTCCAGGTGATGAGGACCGGACACCAAAATACAGGAAAGTGAAATATAGGACCTCCCGAAAGCAGTCTGGGATGATTAGGGCCCAGAACAACTAGCGAAGGTATCAAAAATAGTTACGCCGACCTCCTAACGACAGCCTTTGCCGGCTCAAGCACCCAAGCTTCGCAAGGGCACCCCCCAGAAGTACTGCTGAAAGTGATGCGACGTCTGCCTCAGGTACCACGGGTATTCCCCCCCCGCAGTCACCTGTGTGGAACCTAGGAGTGGCAACTATGGGCACCAATCCGTGTCAGAAGCTGGGCGGAACGGTCTTGAGGTCAGATTCAGCTAATCGGAGAGGGGGTATCCCTCTTCTCAGCCTTCACTTCCCCTCGCGCTTGACTCTCTGGAGGAGAGCTTTCCCGGTCCACCTAACGGAGTTGGATTTCGCTCAATTAATCAACTTCTATGTTTTGTTTGAGCGACCTTGGAGAGTTAACTCTCCACTCACCTATTCCAAGGCCCTAGAACCTAGCTAGTTGGTGTATGACACTTAGAAAACTTGCTAGTTGATTTTAAATTATATCGCTTATTTTAATGGGCTGTTAAGTTAAGTCACAAGGATATGGAGATGAAACTTATGGTGTTTTGATGCAGAAAGAAATTAATAAAAACTTAACTACATGCAAATGCAGTTCTTGTCTTTCGATGAAAAGAAATCTCTATACAGGTTCTACGAGATTAAAAATTGTATTTTTCTTTTCAAATAGCAAACTCACACTCACAAAAACTATGAAACTGACTAAATGTTGAAGTGCACCTGATGCAAATCACTACAAGCATGCAAATCCTAAGATGCAAAATCTTCTAAAGCAGAGTGAAATTTCCCAAAAAGTCCTTCAGTTTTAACTCTTCTTGGTTGTCCAGAAAGCTAGTTCTCAAAATCAAGAACTCTTAATATGAAGACACCAAAACGCTTAAAAACAAGAGGAAGAAATCAATGACAACTCCTCCCCAAAATCAAGCCAAAAACTAAAAGCAAGAAACCTCACAAAAGCTTCAAAAGATATAGCAAACGAAAACGAAAATGCAACAACAAAAGCAAATAACAAGCCAAAATGTTTTTTGAGCCTTTGAAATGCAAAAACAAAAATCAAAGCAAATGTTTTTTGAGATTTTTAGTTTTATAAAGAAAGAGCTCGAAAAGACCAAGCAAAACTATCAAAATCCAAACCAAATAAGACTGAATTTCAAGCACAAACTTCAACAATGCTCCAAACCTTATAAAGCTAACTAGTAGCAAGATCAATAAGAGCAAAAGAAGACAAGAAAACTCAGCCACTCAGCCTAGAATAATAGTATAAACTTGCTGCAAACAAAAACTTCGAAGAAGCAAGAAAAACTCTTCAAAAGTGCAACAAGACCTAGCCTACTGAACTCAAGAAAACTAATCAAGAAATGGGCAAAAATCATAGCGCCAAGCAAAACAAAAAGACAGGAAAGATTAAATGAGCAGGAGCTCTCTGTTCTGATAAAGCAGAATAGCCAAGAATGCCCAGAAAGCTATCTTGGTACTCAAACCAAAAGTGCCAGCACCAGAAACAACATTTTGCCAAAAAGACTAGTTTTCAATCAAACGAAAGAGAGAAAAGACCAAAAACCACTTCCTTCACAATCCAGAAGGTACAAAGACACTGTAGGAACAGGTCTCCACAGCCAGAAAGGACGCAAAAATCAAGAAATCCAAAAATTCAAAATCTGCCTAGGTATACGCTACTTCACAGTTTAGCAACAAGCGTGCATACGCGACTGTGCTAAAGGAAACTCGCGTATACGCGACTCCCTTTAGACAAACTTGCGTGTATACGCGACTGTGTGCAGAAAAAAGCGCGTATATAAAGGTAAATAATGAAAAAAAAAAAGGATCAAGCCTGGATAAGAAACCAGGACTTCAGATTGACTGAGAAAAAGTAAACTGGACTGCAAATGAAAGTTAAAACTGCTGGAAACCTACCAAACAGCTGAAACCACCCAACAGGGGAATCACAAGAATGTGGTCCCCAGCGGAGTCGCCAGTTCTGTTTCGAGGAATATCACCCTAGAGGTTCGTTGGGTTACAACCTCCACAGAGCAGGGGCATGCTACTTAAGAAGGACTCACACAACCATACATGTTCATGAAAAACTAAATAGAGTAGATCGAGGAAGTTACCCGTAGGTCCTACGGTTGAAGCAAATCCCGCGGGGTCCAAACCCCCAGCAACCGTCCTTCCTTATTAACCTGAAAGACAAGAAGAAACAAGCACGAAGAACTAGTTGTACAGCATATATCTACTCTAAATGTTAGTGAAATCCATATAAAACATTAGATAAACCATAATGAATGCTTAAATAACAATATTCTCATATATGTAAGCAGACACTAACACGTATATTTCGGGAACAAGATGGTACTTCTGTATTATAAATAGCATGTACAAAAGTAACGAGTGGAGAGATCACCTGAATCCTTCCACGATCTTCGAGCAGACCGTCGTCCGAATCCGTCCCGCCCTTGCCTCACTAAGACTCCTTCCAAACTGGTGCATACGAGATGACATATAGGGAGATGAGCATCTCAAGGAAACAAGGGTTTCCTGTAATAAACTGGGAAAGTGCAGGAGGCACGGGGAATCAGACTTGGATAGGGAATACCAGCAGAGTATAATATCAATAAATTATCTCTCCCCCTTAGGCCATGCACATGAGGGGCTTTTATACTCCCTCCAAGTAGTTTCAATAGTTGGAAACAGTTGGCCACGTGCTGGGGTGGTTGAACTACCTGAGTAACCATCAACCCAGCCCGAAAATAGGGAATTTTTATATATTTTTTCACGATTTTAATGGCATACGCGGAAAAGTGCATACATACTTGCGTATACACGTGGAAAAAGCTGGGCATAACCGCGTATGGGGATTTTTACACTGTTTTAAAGTGAATTTGTCCAAGTCTGTAAGAATGGGTGCCCAAAACCATAAAATCAATCATGAATCATATGAAGGTGAAAAATGATGCTATAACAAATGCAAATTGTGCATTTTCTGGTACATCGATCACCTGCAAAATTAAAAAAATTATTAAAAAATAAAAATGGGATGCCAAAGGGAGGCAATATGGCTTTGAGTATCTCCAGAGGTCTCTGAATAGAGTCCAAAAAATGGTGGCTTTTGGTTTCTGCATTTAGTTGTGACCTTCTAGGTTTTTTAGAAACGTTGCAGAGGTTACATGGTGGCTCGAGGCTTATTGCAGTGACACAAGGCTTCAGAATATTCGAAAAGGGTCAATGGTTTCTTTATTTATGGCGCGAGGGGTGGTTTTGTGGTTTTCGCACGATGTGTAGGTGGTTAGGTGGTTTATGTGACGGGGATGCGATAAAATGGAGGGGTGACACATGGAGGGATGGAGGGGTGCGAAAACCACCTATTTCACAAGCCCTTCAAAGTTTTAAACCTCGACCAGTTAGGGTTGCGATACGAGGCTGGGGCTGTCAGATTAGGCATGGGGGAATCAGATAGTAGTCGGGTGCCTTGATCGTGGGTAGGTTTCGGAAGGTGGGTCCGGGATGTTGAATGCGATGGCAGGTTTAAATATAGCGCGGGGCTTTTATGATGTGAGGCCTGGGGTATATTTAGAGCAGAAGTGCTTATCACAAGGTGGGGCCCAGAGTCATATAAAATCAGAGGGTAAAGGTTTAAGGCAGGGGTTTAAGACATAAAGGGGTCGGGTGTTTAAATAAATAGGGTTTATTTAAAAAGAGTGGGTCCCGGAATTATTTATTTCAAAGCAATGTAAAAAAGGGTTTTTACATTTGTTTTGAATGAAAATAGAGGAAAATGAGTGAAGTGGAAGGGATTTTAGTAAGGAAAATGGGGTTTTAGCGTAGGGAAGAGGGCTTTAAGAAAGGGGCAAGGCTAAATGAAGGGATTTTAAGATCAAAAATGGGTTTTCAGAATCATAAGGGTATTGAAAAAGGTAAAATGAAAGATAATGAATAGGTTAAATGGGAAATAATGAAGGCAGTGAGATTTCTGAAAATAAATGATAATCAGGGAATATTATTTTCAGCAAACTGTAAGAAATCCACAGTCATCTAGTGATACTGTAGAATATAGGAGACTAATAGTGGCTCCAGATGGGGAGGGAAACTCCTTTAGGAGGTGTCAAGAACATTTGTAGATGAGTAGCCTATTTGTATTTGGCTGATTTTCATTCTGTAATTGTTGATCTGCTGCAACTTTTGTGTCTGTGACCTTCAAAACTTGAAGACATTCTTCTTGCAAATAAATTATGCCTACCCATCACCTATTCTAGCATTTTTGCTTCATTTATTAGGTGCATTTAGACTTGCAAACCTTGACGTCATTTTTATTTTGAAAGCAAACTATCTAAATCTAACCTTATAACTTCCAAAGGCTCAGACTAGAATGACGAGCTCTTTTATGCTCTACCTAACTACTTATCTTCCAATATTAAATAGTTTGACATATTTTTATTCACTAACTATCAGCATGAAATTTAAAACATGAATGAACCAAGATTAAGCAGTTTTATCATCATGGATTGTGGCATTTTTGGACAAGATGCACACAATATTATTTTGCAAAACGTAAACTAAACTAAGGGCTTCAGTTTTGAATCTTTCATTTATCACCTATCCCTCACTTTTTTTTGGGTTCAGATGAGGCTTTCGAACCAATGTATTTTCTACCTATCCACTGATAAGCCAAGTTTAAATGGAAAATCTTCATTTTTCTAACTTATCATAAAAACTTCAAAATTTGTACAATCATTTTTAGGTTGTATGATTGAACAAGACCCGTTTTAGAAGTAGTGGCATTTTGACTTGCACACTTTCAAAAATATTAATCTTTTGGTATGGGGCTTACCTTTTTCTTTTTATCTGCCCTCGTTTCTTGTTTTTGTTCCTTTTATTTTTGTATCAATTTTTATGAGATTTTTGTTTAAGCAATGTTATATACGGCGAAGGAAAAATTAAACTGGGATTCTTAACTGAAATAATTTTTCAGCATCCTACCATTGACTGACCTATAAACAATTATGTTCCATCCATTTCTTGTAAGAAATATGCATTATCACCTCTTGTAGAATGAATGGTGTATGGGACTTTCCAAAGGTTATCAAACTTTCCATGCTTGCCTTTGTCCTCTCTTCTTGAATCCAACTTTAGCACTTTGTCTCCAACGTTAAAATAATTTTCCTTGGTCCTTTTGTCAAATATTTTCTTGCTATTTTATTTTAACAGTTGTGTTCTGTTGTACACTCATTCTCTGGTTTTCTGGAGCTGAATAGTTTGGTTTATTCTTCTTTGTATATCATTCTCTTCAGACTGCACCTCTTGAATGAGCTTCATTACTGGCACTCGTAAGGTTGTTGGGAATACTGCGTCCATTCCATACACTAGCTGATAGGGTGACGTATCAATTGAATTCTTATTTGTTAGCCTGTCTGCCCATAGTGCATGTACCAATTTTTTGTGTCGTGATTTTTTATTTTCCTCCAGCAACTTTTTAATGATGTTCACCAAAATTTTATTTGAGGATTCAGCCAACCCATTACCTTGAGGGTAATAAGTTGTAGAGTGCCCCAAAGTAATGTGATATCTATGGGAAAAATCCACCCTTTTCTTGGATTTAAAGGCAGCAGCATTATCAGTAATGATTTTCCTAGGACAGCCAAATCTAGATAGAATATTGTTTTCAAGAAATCTGATAATTACTGAGTTTGTGGTAGTCCTGGAAGGAATGTATTCTATAGTAATGATCCATTTATGTTGGGAAAGGATGAAGGGTGGATTTCTCCAATGAAATCTAGACCCCACTGTTGAAAAGGAGCTTCAACAAAGATTGGTTGTAATGGCAAAGGGAGCAACTTTCTTTTTCCCTCAAAAATTTGGCATTTATGACAAGAAATTACCATTTTTTGGATGTATTGGAATAGAGTAGGCCAATAGAAACCAACCCTAAGGATCTTATTAACAATGGTCTTCTAATAGAGGTGACCTCCACATTCTCCTTCATGAAATTCATGCATAATCCTATCTACATCTTATTTAGGCAAACATTTAAGAAATACAACACCAAAATTATTCCAATATAAAACTTTTTCCAGAATGTAGAAATTTACAGACTTTAGTTACACGAATCTGGCCTTTGTTTTGGACAAAACAGGAAGAACATTTAGATTAAAAAGTACATACAGTATATTTGCATACCATGGAGAGTTCAGGAATGCTTCCTCAATAGGTGGATTTTCCATTTCCTCTTGTTCATCCAAGGAGTGAATCATATTGATGTCTATTGCTTGAAAATTTGTTTCAGCCATCAGTTTAGCTAGTCCTTGTCCTTTGATTAATTTAGTTGGCTTGATTTCTAGATCATATTCCAAAATAACAGCAATCCACTTAGCTCTTTTTCCATCAGGGTCTTGTGTTAAAATGTCTTTAACCACTGTGTGAGGCACAAATGCAATGATGTGTGAATGCAGAATGTAGACTCTGAAATCCTTTAGTGATTTGACTAAGGAAAAACCCTGCTTTTCCATGATATTATATTTCATAGGTGCATCTCTTAGAGCTTGGCTGAAGAATGCTATGGGTTGCTCCTATCCTTTCATATTTTTATGCAGTAACACATCGACAACTATGTGTTCTGATGCAAAGGAAAATAAAATAAATCCTTGGTGAAATTAGGGTTGATCAGAACTGGTGTTTGTGTAAGAGCTTGCTTTACCAAATCAAAATATTTCTTTGCTTCTTTGGACCATTTGAATTTTGATTCTATTTTGAGAATTTTAGTGATGTTCCTTAGGATTTTTGCAAGATTTGGTATGAACCTTCTTAAGAAATTTATCTTTCTAATGAAAGATTGCATCTCTTTGATATTTCTTTGGTGACTGATTTTCAATATTCCCTCAATCCTCTTTGGGTAAATCTTGATCCCTTCTTCAGATATTATGTGGCTTAGAAGCTTTCCTTCTTGAAGGCTAATGCAGGGGAATTAGACACTAGCCATCAATGTAGGAGGTTTTGTCCACATGTTGTGGCTAGGAGGGTTTGAAAAAAATTGAATTGTAATAGCTAGGTGTCAATACCTTAGCTGACTGTTTCATTTAGATTAGTTAGATTTGTAGAAGTTGAATAGTTAGATTCGATCCATCTGTCATGTTTCAGTTAGTTGAATTATTGTAATTAGACTTTTGATTTTCTCAATGGTCCTCGCAGAGGAACCGAAGAGGCACATTGTAATGTATATAAATTTTATCGCTCGGATGCATTGAAAGGAGAGAGAGATATTTCTGCAATAAAATCTGTGTGTTAACAATTGCTTCCAGTTAAATAATTTCGGTGCTCATTGGCCATCGAATTGTCTCGAATCCTTATTTGTGAAGAAATTGTTTAATTATGAGGCGATTGAACACTGGCCTGTGTGAAATCATTGAGTAGGGTTGTTGCATAACTTCCACATTTCTCTGGTTATTGTTCTCTCATGAATTATTTGGACAAGTTCTGTGAATTAATCCCACTTGCAAGTGAGGTTTGTGTAGAGAAGCCGTGGTCGTCGAACTTTGGTTAACGGTGGAGAAATCTCGCCTAAGAGAAGTAGGTTTGTTTTGCTATGAACTGAGGGTCTTTGTCCCGAGGTTAGACGTGAGTTAATGAATAAGAAGGATAGTGTAACCTAGCTTGAACCCTGGTCAACACTATTTCAAAACCGTGAGTGGATTAGAAAACCTGGATTTCCCATATCGCACTGCTTTTATGGAGCAAGTGATATTCTCCAATTGCGGGCGATTCCATAGAACAGTCGACACGTGGCGTTGGGAAAAGTTCCAAAACCGCCTTTTCGCGTTACCATCACGCATTAACGTTCGACCAAGGAGGTTGCGTGATATTGTTGAGCTCCATCGATCTGGAGGGGAGCCATCAGACGGTGGTCGTATGAGGAATATGCGTGAAGGCTAACCTAAGGTATGGTGTGCATAATTAATTAAAATCCATGTCGTGTAGGAGTGGGCCCAGGGACTAAAGTTATTTGTTTAAAAAGTGCTGGGTTATCAATATGAGAGATTGACGTGGAACAACCTTAGTATAAGGTGAGGAAAGAATTAAAATTTGGGTACATTAAATTATCAAATTTTTTTTATTATCTTTATTTGTCAAATTCCTCGAATTTGATAAATAAACCCGACGAAGTTGTGGAAGACCACGTGGAGGTGAAATAAGTTAATTGTGGGAATGATGACCGAGCGGCAATAACAAACCATCTCTCCTTTAGGCCATATTTCAGTTTTGTTGCCGTCATTTGTGGTATCAGAGCCGTTGTTTTTAAGTTGTTTTTGCAAAGAACTGACATGGAAATTTGAGTTGGTAGAGGTGCTGGCAGAAGGAGACTTGTTTCCAACGCAAAAGTGTTGGAGATTTTGCAGAGGTTCGGGGCCAGAATGGATGCCATGGAGCAAAGATAGTCCGGAGATCCTAAAGACATCAGTGAACCTGAAATAGAAGAAGCGAAAGAAAATGTTGAGATTCCTCCTGACTTGAGGCTCCTCAGAACTATTCTGGGGTATGCAGTTAAGCCCAAGATTGAAGTATCAAATTTTGCAGGAGTATTGAATCCAGAGGAGCTGGTGGACTAGATAAATGAAATGAACAAGTGTTTCGACTATGAAGAAATAAACGAAGATAAAAAGGGCAAGTTTGCAATGACAAAATGAAAGGACATGCTGCACTTTGGTGGGATGGAGTGCAGGTAGAAAGAAGGAGAGTTGGAAAGAAACCTATCAAAAGCTGGACCAGAATGGTGGCTAAATTGAAAGGTAAATTCTTTCCTAGTGATTATCAGCTAACATTATTTAGGCAAATGCAGAACCTGAGATAGAGGTTGCTGACAGTAAAGGAATACACAGAGGAATTCTACAGAGTGAGCATAAGAGCTGGGAAATTTCAGGACACACCAGAGAAGACTGCCATATATGTGAATGGTCTCAAGCTGGAGATCCAATATGAGATTGGTCTTCTGTCTCCTAAGACAGTGGAAGAGGCCTACCAGATGGCCTTGAAAGAAGAGAAGAAACTCCTGAGGAAATAGTCTGCCAATAAGAGAGGTACTTTCCGTGGAAAGGGAAGTCAGGGTGGTAGAGGAAAGCCTACTACACCCAGGGATGGAGCTAATAGTAGCTCACCTCAGAATGCATCTACAGAGGATGATGCAAGGGGCAGAAGGGGTTCTTACAGAGGAAAATGAAGAGGAGGCAGAGACAGAGGTAGAGGTAGAGAGTTGAGGTGCTATATATGTCAGCAAATGGGACATAAGCACTATGAGTGTCCAGAGAATGTGGGTGCTGGTCCAAGAAATGTTGTTGTTGCCCAGACTGGAGAAAAGGCAGAAATTGAAGAAGAAATTCTACTAGAGAGGGGAGAGTCCTTGATGGTTAATAAGATCCTGTTGAAGCAAACCAAAGAGGTTACTGAGCCTGCACAAAGGAAGAATTTTTTTAGGAGCATATGCAAATTCCAAGGGAAATGTTGCCAGCTAGTCATTGATAGTGGTAGCACAGACAATCTGGTTTCCACTGAGGTGATAGAGAAGTTTAAACTGAATACAAGGGAGCATCCAACTCCCTACAGGGTGTCCTGGCTACATAAAGGGCACCAGCTAGTTGTAAAATAATAGTGTGAGATAGAGTTGAAAATGGGAAAATACAAAGATAAGGTCCTGTGTGATGTAATGCCCATGGATGTGTGTCATATACTACTGGGTAGACCTTAGCAGTTTGACAGAGCAGCGGTGCATGATGGCAAGAAGAACACTTACAAGTTCTTCAAATATGGGGTACATCATACATTGATACCCATGGAACAAGGAGAGCCATCCAATAGAGTGATTGATCCAAAGACCTTGTTTCTGAGCGGGAAGGAATATCTGCAGCAGATAGAAGAAGAAGAGGTAAGTTTTTCTTTAGTTTTCAAACCTAAGGTAGTTCTTACTTCTACAAATATTTCTGATTTGCCAATAGAAATCCAAGGGATGTTCGACAACTATTGTGACATTGTTGTGGATGATTTACCTAATGAGCTGCCACCTGTGAGAAAGATCAGCCATCAGATAGATTTTATCCCTGGTTCAAATCTGCCAAATAAGGCAGCCTACAGAATGACTCCCACATAAAATGAGGAAATCAGGAGACAAGTACACGAATTGGTGGACAAGGGGCTGATCAGAGAAAGTTTGAGTCCATGTGCAATACAAGCAGTATTGAGCCCAAAGAAAGATGGAGGCTGGAGAATGTGTATTGATTCCAGAGAAATCAATAAGATCACAATCAGGTACAGATTCCCTTTGCCCAGAGTTAAGGATTTGATGGACTGTTTGAGTGGTGCTAAATATTTTTCAAAGATAGATTTAAAAAGTGGATACCATCAGATTAGAATAAGAGAGGGTGATGAGTGGAAAACTTCCTTTAAAACGAATGAAGGATTGTATGAATGGATGGTAATGCCTTTTGGGTTGTCAAATGCACCTAGTAATTTTATGAGACTTATGAATGAAGTATTGAAGGAATTCATTGGTAAATTTGTGATAGTGTATCTGGATGATATATTAGTTTTCAGCAGAACTAAAGAAGAACATTTAAGGCATCTTAATCATGTCTTGAAGAAGCTGCACCAAGAGAAACTGCTGATAAATTTAAAGAAATTCTCATTCATGAAGGAAGAGTTGGTGTATTTGGGCTTTGTTGTTTCTGCAGAAGGATTGAAGATGGACCCAGAAAAGGTTAAGGCAATTGTGGAGTGGCCTTCACCCAGGAATGTCTTTGAGGTAAGAAGTTTCCATGGACTTGCTAGTTTTTACAAAATGTTTATAAGAAACTTCAGTAAGATTAATGCACCCATAATTGAGACAATAAAGAAGAGAAAACAACCATTTAAATGGACTGTTGAAGCAGAAAGAAACTTTAAACTTTTGAAGCAAAAGATAACTGAGAAGCCTGTTTTGATCCTGCCTGATTTTGCTAAACCATTTCAAGTAAAGTGTGATGCCAGTGGAGAGGCCATTGGAGCTGTGTTGAGTCAGGATGATAGGCCTGTAGCCTATTTTAGTGAGAAGCTAAATGACACCAGAAGAAAGTATTCCTCTTATGAGAAGGAATTCTATGCAATTGTTCAGGCATTGAAAAAGTGGAGACATTATTTGATGTCCAGGGAATTTGTATTATATTATGATAATCATGCTTTGCAGTATATTGTACAGCAGCCCAAGTTGAATCATAAGCATGCCAAATGGGTTGAGTATCTCCAAGGTTTTAATTTTGTTTTGAAACACATAAGTGGCCAAGCAAATAAAGTAGCTGATGCTTTGAGTAGGAGGCACATGCTTGTTCAAGAAACTAATTTTGAAGTTGTAGGATTTGATTTTCTCAAAGAATTGTACAAAACAGATTCAGATTTTAAGGAAGAATTTGAGGCATGTTGTAACCCTGTTCTAACAGATAGAAGCCAGTGGCTAGATTATTTCTTGCAGGAGGACTTACTATTCAGAAGAAACCAACTGTGTGTACCAAAATGTTCCATGAGAGAAAATTTGATCAAGGAGAAGCATAGTGGAGGACTTGCTGGACACTTTGGTATTGATAAAACTTATGAACAACTGAGTCACTTCTATTACTGGCCCAAGATGAGAGCAGAAGTGGACAAGTTTGTGAAAAATTGCAAAATCTGTCAATATGCTAAAGGAAGGAGCCAGAATGCAGGATTGTACACTCCCTTGCCTATTCCAGACAGGCCTTGGGACATGGTGAGTATGGATTTTGTTCTAGGATTGCCCAAGACTCAAAGAGGGAATGATGCAGTCTTTGTTGTAGTGGACAGATTCTCCAAAATGGCACATTTTATTCCATGCTATAAAACTAGTGATGCCACCCATGTTGCTAACTTGTTTTTCAAATAAGTTGTTAGATTGCATGGGTTTCCCAAGAGTATTGTTTCAGACAGAGACACCAGATTTGTGGGCCATTTTTGGAGGACACTGTGGAAGAAACTTGGTACCAAACCGAGTTTCAGCTCAACTTATCATCCTCAGACTGATGGACAAACTGAGGTAGTGAATAGGAGTCTGGGAAATTTGTTGAGAAGTCTTGCAGGAGAGCATCCCAAGCAGTGGGACCATATTTTTCCCCAGGCAGAATATGCATATAATGACTCACCAAATAGAAGCACAGGGTAGAGCCCATTCCATATTTTCTATGGAATGCACCCAGGGGAATATCAGAGCTAAGAAATCTGGGAAGGGTAGAGATGAGAAGTGCTGATGGTGAAGAATTTGCTTCAGAGATCCATGCCATACATGAACAAGTGAAACAACAACTACAAGGTAGCAGTATCAAATACAAATGCAGAGCAGAATTGAACAGAAAATAAATTCATTTTGAAGTAGGAGATTTTGTTTTGGCACACTTGAGAAACGAAAGATTCCCGAAGAAGCAGTATAACAAACTAAAGTTCAAAAATATTGGGCCATGCAAGATACTTAGAAAGTTTTCTGCAAATGCTTATAAGATTGAATTGCCACCTGATGTTGGAATACCTCCCATTTTTAATTTTGTGGATTTGCACAAGTATGAAGATGATGGTGTAGAAGAAAGATCAGCAGATAAGGGACAGATTGAGTGGAAAGAGCAGCTACCTCCAGCGCAGCCATTGCAACCAGAGAAGATATTGGACAAAAGAGTGTTCAGGAAGACCAGAGGACAAGAGTACTTTCAGTACTTAATCAAATGGAAGGAAAAGCAAGAGGAAGATGCCACTTGGATGAATGAAGGAATGTTGTAGAAGATAGGCAGGTCAGTGGAAGAGCTCATGGATAGGATCCCATGAAGAAAATTGCCCTCGGGAGTCTGATACAGGGGCATTAGACACTAGCCAGCAATGTAGGAGGTTTTGTCCACATGTTGTGGCTAGGAGGGTTCAAAAACAATTGAATTGTAACAGCTAGGTGTCAATACCTTGACTGACTATTTCATTTAGATTAGTTAGATTTGTAGAATTCGAATAGTTAGATTCGATCCATCTGTCATGTTTTAGTTAGTTGAATTATTGTAATTAGACTTTTTATTTTCTAAATGGTCCTCGCAGAGGAACTGAAGAGGCACATTATAATGTATATAAATTGTATCCCATGGATGCATTGAAAGGAGAGAGAGAGATTTCTGCAATAAAACATGTGTCTTAACAATTTCTTCCAGTTAAATAATTTCAGTGCTCATTGGCCATCGAATTGTCTCGAATCCTTATTTGTGAAGAAATTGTTTAATTGTGAGGCGATTGAACACTGGCCTGTGTAAAATCGTTGAGTAGGGTTGTTGCATAACTTCCAGATATCTCTGGTTTTTGTTCTCCCGTGAATTTTTCGGACAAGTTCTATGAATTAATCCCACTCGCAAGCGAGGTCTGTGTAGAGAAGCCGTGGTCGTCAAAATTTGGTTAACGGTGGCGAAATCCCGCCTAAGAGAAGCATGTTTGTTTTGTTGTGAACTGAGGGTCTCTGTCCCAAGGTTAGACGTGAGTTAATTAATAAGAAGGATAGTGTAACCCGGATTGAACCCTGGTCAACACTATTTCAAAACCATGAGTGGATTACAAAACCTGGATTTCCCATATCGCACCGCTTTTGTGGAGCAAGCGGTATTCTCCAATTGCGGGTGATTCCATAGGACAGTCGACACGTGGCATTGGGTGAAGTTCCAAAACCACCTTTTCACGTTACCATCACGCATTAATGTTTGACCAAGGAGGCCGCACAATATTATTGAGCGTCGTCGATCTGGAGGGGAGCCATCGGACAGTGGTCGTATGAGGAAGATGCGCAAAGGTTAACCTAAGGTATCGCATGCATAATTAATTAAAATCCATGCCGTGTAGGAGTGGGCCAGGGACTAAAGTTATTTTTTTAAGAAGTGTCAAGTTATCAATATGAGAGATTGATGTGGAACAACCTTAGTATAAGGTGAGGAAAGAATTAAAATTCAGGTAAATTAAATTATCAAAGTTTGTTGATTATGTTTATTTGTCAAATTCCTCGAATTTGATAAATAAACCGGATGAAGTTGTGGAAGACCACGTGGAGGTGAAATAAGTTAATTGTGGGAATGCTGACCGAGCGACAATAACAAACCAGCTGTTGAAAAAATACGGAGAAGGGGGGTGAATCAGTATTTAGTGCAGACTGAAAACTTTTACTTTTTCTTTCTCTAAAACCCATACACTACTTTACTGAACCCAAGTCGCGTATACACGCGGATATCCTTAATGAAACTTGCGTATTACCAGAGATCTCATTATGCAGATAATTCTTTACTAAGATCATTGCATCACTCATTCATTATATGTTTAGTAAGCAGTAAACATGTGCAGTAAGAACAGAATAAATCATCACACATAAGTAACACACATGAACACCAAGATTTAAGGTGGAAACCAAATTCGGGAGAAAACCACCGCTACCGTCGTCTCAGTATTCAATATTCATTATAAAGAAAACATCTTACAACCATGTACTGGCGCAGAATCATACCAGCACGCAGGCACCCACCTGCAAAAGGCTACAACCTTCTCTTGTTTATCAACCTCTCCTGGAAGGGAGCTACAACCCCCTACTCTCGTTTACCAACCTCTCCTGGAAGGGAGCTACTACCCCCTACTCTCGTTTACCAGCCTCTCCTGGAAGGGAGCTACTACCCCCTGACTGAAGGCTTCGACCCTCAGCACCACCATGGAGCACGTTTCATTAATTTTCATACTGGATCCAACAACTTTCACAAAACATTCCTTGTAGGCCTCTCCTCATCAGATTTTCAGACTCGACCCATTCCACACATACATCAAACTGAACCTTATAACCCATTCAATTCATTCATTGACTCATAAACCAATCAACCAACCAACCACTGATCTTTAATTGTAATCAAACAACAGCATAATCAGTGTTCAAACTACCCAGATCTAGATTTCTTCATTTTAGACTTGCGGCTGGTCTTCATCATTTCTTTGCTGATCTTCATAGAGCTTTATCACTTCCTCGATCAACTCCATAGGTGCATCATATATTCATCGTTTATCAGACAACAGAGTTTTATCATCCAAATATCTCATAAAGAGATTTATTTGTTGACAATGCCACCGCATGCACACCTCGTTCTCTGTTTCTCTTCTCCTTATATAGTTTTGCCTTTAGTAAAACCATGATTCAAAACCACGAACCCCTAATGGTATTCTTGGACGGGGTCAAAATAGATAATCCAGCGTATTAAAAATCGAGCCAATCCATATTGAAACCCAACAATGTATATTGAACCAATAATACGAAGAGAAATCGGGTCCCACACTCAACATAAAATATATTTGCGAAACCCCTCTGGTTATTTTAAAACTTTACACTGCCCCCGTAACATTACTTTTAATCAAATGAAATTTTAACTTGGACTTCAATCTTCACACAAACTAGATTTCATTCTTTGACCCCGGGCCCTCATCACAGGTGGCCATTTGCGATGTGCGATATGCGATGGCGCGATCCAACAAAAGTGCACAAAGTTAACATTTGCGATTTGCGATGGGATCGCATCACAAATTGGCGATCAAACATATGGCAAAAAAATTTGTTATATGCGATGGTGCAATCATACGATAGCGCGATGATCGCACATTGAAAATATCCATATCAACAAGACATTTAAACTTCAAAACTTGTGATCTTGCGATTTGCGCTAAAGCCCAAGGCTGGCAGGTGACTTTACTATGTTCAACACTCTATTCTTTGTGGTGCTGCTCCTGTCTTTACCTTGGTTCTTTGCAACTTTTATTTTCTCTATTATACCTTTGCCAATGCCTTTGCCATCAATGACAATATTTCCAACAACCTCCCCCTTTGGCATTGATGGCAAGACTCTTCCTCTGTTTGTCTTATAGAAGCCCCTTTATTTGTTTTTCCTCCCCCTTTGACATCAATGGCAAAGGGTTGATCTAGATCCTTTGTGCCAACAAGACCATGCTCCCCCTGAGATCATGCTGCATCGTTAAACATAATATTCAATGAAATGACAGATTGCATCCTTTCCATATGAAAATTGCTCCCCCTTAACCTGTGCATCCTGAACACCTTCAACAGGAGCGTACCCAATTTAATCTTCTGAATTTTAAGTAGATCTAATCTTCTGCATGACAGAGACTACTCCCAGCTTTTCTCTGAGATATTCGAACGCTTCCCTGGAATATATATGAGAGAAGATAGATAGGAAACTGTAGCTATGTTTTCAAGAGTCATCCAACAGTTGTAGCATAAGCACATCAGTAACCAAACCTTCAGGCTCTTTGCAGCATCAACATATTCTTCAAGAGGAATTATCATACCAGAACAATCTTCTTTAATAGACAATATGTATCAAGCAATCATCCATGTGATCTGATATCACCAAGATTTTCATGATTTATTTATTTCATAATCGTGATGTAACATGTGTAGGAATTATGTATAAAAGGTCTCAACCGTGTCAAAAGTCATCAGCAACAAACTTTGCATGATCTATCCTTACTCCTGAATCTGTGCTTCTGTTCGTGAGCCATCTCACTGTTTTCCTTAACAGAAAAGCATACGCCTCTGTCTCCAAAGGAACTCGCATGTATACGCGGCTTTAGTTCATGAAACCCACGTATGGAAATTGAAATACTGAAAAATTTCACAACTCCATCTCCCCCTGAACTTCTGCCACCTGTACCTGTCTTCTTCACATCATATGCAATGTCAGAAATAAATATAACCAGAATTACCAAACCAACCATGTGAATCACATGTATTTCTCCCCCTGTGATGATACATTACTAATCCCTATAATGTATCTTACATCACTCCTACAGTCATTATGATAAGTAAACTTTTAGAAACAGATGACTGCAGTAGGGTCAATATTCCCTACGTTTCTAACCGGTCCTCCTTCTTTTTCCAGCTTTGCTTGAAATTTCTTATTTTGTGCTGGAAATTATCCAATTTCTTAGATCTATTCATCCTACATTATTTTTCTACATGTCCATACTTGTTACAAGCATAACATCTTGTGTGACCAGAAAAGTAGGCATAGGGACCATACTGTGCTTTTCTATTATTTCTTCTATTGCAATCAGCTACTTTATGACCAAACTTGCTGCATGAAAAACAATATCCCTTAAAAAAACCTGAGTACCTTTCTATGTAGAATCTATTTGTTTGTGTCTGAAACAATCTGCTTCTGCAATTGGCTGCAATATGCCCATAATTATGACATTTAAAGCATTCAACATTATTGATCAAAGGAGGGAATGATTTCTTTTGAGAGTTCATGATTGTCGGTTGACCTTTTGTTTCTTCCAACACTTCAGGTTTTGCATTGATATCCTTTGAATCTTTAGCACTTCCTTGTGAACTAGATTCTCCTTTAAGAGTTTCATGAAAACCAAGACCAAATTTAACAGAAGGAGACCTTTGACTACTAAGAATATTGTCCAAAATCTTGGTACTATCTTGAAACCTCAAGAGTTTATCTTTTTCTTCTAATTTACCTTTTAAAATGTTTACCTCAACCTCCAATATTTGGCATTGCTTCTTCATACTTTCTTCGATCCTTCTTCCTTCTTATACTTGATTATTCAATTTTAAAATCTCTTCCTTCAACCCATTTTCTTGTTCTTCAAATGTTTGTAGAATTTCTTCATTCTTCTTATTTGATTTTTCCAGATCTTCTTTCAGAGAGATGATTTCTGCTTCAAGTCTTTCACTTCGATTGGTTACTTCATCCTGCAGTCTTTGATATATTTCTATATGTCCCTTCATTGTTTCTATCTGTCCATTCATTCTAGAGATCATATCTTGGTAGATAGATTCCTTCCTTTTAACTGGATCTTCATCATTGATTTTGAGATGTGCTTCTAGACTTATACTGTTACTTTCACTATCTTCACCATTTTCTGCTACACATGTTTTCTGAGGTATCTCTTTTCTTTGAGTAGCCTTCTTCTTTTGCTTCCTTGCCATGAGCACTTGCAGATCTTGGTTAGAATCTTCTTCATCCTCATTTGACATTTCATCATTATCTTCATTTGTATAATAACTCTTTCCCTTTTCAAATTGTTTCCCTTTATCATGATTTTATTCATAAGGAAATTTAGCAGCATAATGACCAACTCTTCCACAAGTAAAACACTTGAAGGGAAGCTTACCTCTAAATATTCCAGTACCTGGTTGGATTCTTCTCACAAAATTTGCTTCTTCTTCTTCTTATATATAACTTGATTCCTTGACAACTTCCTTTTCTTTTCCTTTTGCACATGCCTTAAAGGAAACTTCTCTGATTTGAGAGGGACCTTCTTTTCTCATTTCAAAAGAAGTTAGAATACCATGTAGTTGAACAATAGTAAGAGTTTGCAGATCTTGCCTTTCTTCAATAGCAGATACTTTTGACTCAAATTTTGAAGTCAAAGATCTTAAGACTTTTTCAACCAGAGTAGTATCGGTTATGGTTTCACCCAAATTTCTCATGCGATTTACAATATCATCTAAACGTAAAAATAAACTGGCAATACTCTCATCACTATGCATCCTTAAATTTTCATATTCAATTCTGAGAGTTTGGAGTTTTGCACTTTTTACCTTTGTATCTCCTTCATAGCTTAGAACGATTTTGTCCCATATTTCTTTTGCTGAATTTAGCTGCATCACTTTAGCAAATTCTGGTTCAGACATGCTTCCTAATAAAACATTGACTGCTTTGGCATTGATTTCATATTTCTTCCTTTGTGCTGCATCAGTAGGAATGATTTCCGGATACTGATAACCTTCTTCCACGATTGCCCATACTTCTGCACCAAGACTTTGGAAATAAGATTTTGTTCGTATCTTCCAGAATAACAGATTACTTCCATTGAATAGAGGTGGCCTTAGAGAAATTACTCCTTCATGACTTCCCATTGCGACGGATCTCCTTCAAGTGATCAAGCTTCTGCAGAAGGACCTGCTCTGATACCAATTGCTGAAAAAATACGGAGAGGGGGGGTGAATCAGTATTTATTGCAGACTGAAAACTTTTAATTTTTCTTTCTCTAAAACCTATACGCTACTTTACTGAACCCAAGTCGCGTATACACGCGGATATCCTTAATGAAACTTACATATTACCAGAGATCTCATTATGCAGATAATTCTTTACTTAGATCATTGCATCACTCATTCACTAGATGCTTAGTAAGCAGTAAACATGTGCAGTAAGAACAGAATAAATCATCACACATGAACACCAGGATTTAAGGTGGAAACCCAATTCGGGAGAAAACCACCACTGCCGTCATCTCAGTCTTCAATATTCATTATAAAGAAAGCATCTTACAACCATGTACTGGCATAGACTCATACCAGCACGCACGCACCCACCTGCAGAAGGCTACAACCTTCTCTCATTTACCAGCCTCTCCTGGAAGGGAGCTACAACCCCCTACTCTCGTTTACCAGCCTCTCCTGGAAGGGAGCTACTACCCCCTGCTCTCATTTACCAGCCTCTCCTGGAAGGGAGCTACTACCCCCTGACTAAAGGCTTCGACCCTCAGTACCACCATGGACCACGTTTCATTAATTTTCATACTAGATCCAACAGCTTTCACAAAACATTCCTTATAGGCCTCTCCTCATCAGATTTGCAGACTCGACCCATTCCACACATACATCAAACTGAACCTTATAACCCATTCAATTCATTCATTAACTCATAAACCAATCAACCAACCAACCACTAATCTTTAATTGTAATCAACCAACAGCATTATCAGTGTTCAAACTACCCAGATCCAGATTTCTTCATTTTAGACTTGCGCCTGGTCTTCATCATTTCTTTGCTGATCTTCATAGAGATTTATCACTTCCTCGATCAACTCCATAGGTGCATCATAGATTCATCGTTTATCAGACAACAGAGTTTTATCGTCCAGATATCTCATAAAGAGATTTATTTGTTGACAATGCCACCGCATGCACACCTCGTTCTCTGTTTCTCTTCTCCTTATATAGTTTTGCCTTTAGTAAAACCATGAGTCAAGACCACGAACCCCTAATGGTATTCCTGGACAGGGTCAAAATAGATAATCCAGCATTTAAAAATTGAGCCAATCCAGATTGAAACCCAACAATGTATATTGAACCAATAATACGAAGAGAAATCGGGTCCCACACTCAACATAAAATATATTTGCGAAACCCCTCTGGTTATTTTAAAACTTTACACTGCCCCCGTAACATTACTTTTAATCAAATGAAATTTTAACCCGGACTTCAATCTTCACACAAACTGGATTTCATTCTTTGACCCCGGGCCCTCATCACAGTCGGCCATTTGCGATGTGCGATATGCGATGGCGCGATCCAACAAAAGTGCGCAAAGTTAACATTTGCGATTTGTGATGGGATCACATCGCAAATTGGCGATCAAACATATGGTAGAACACTTTGTAATATGTGATGGTGCAATCGTGCGATAGCGCGATGATCACACATCGCAAATATCCACATCAACAAGACATTTAAACTTCAAAACTTGCGATCTTGCGATTTGTGCTAAAGCCCAAGGCTGGCAGGTGACTTTACTATGTTCAACACTCTATTCTTTATGGTGCTGCTCCTGTCTTTACCTTTGTTCTCTGCAACTTTTCTTTTCTCTATTATACCTTTGCCAATGCCTTTTCCATCAATGAAAATATTTCCAACACCAGCTCTCCTTTGGGCCGACTTTCAGTTTTGTTGCCGTCAAAGGCCAAATAAGGATTTCTTGGGATTCAAAGACAGGCCATAATTTCTGCATTTCAGAAAAACCTTTCTTAAGTGAGCTAGATGTTCTTCATCAATTTTTGAGTAGACTGTGATGTCATCAAGATATATCACAATGAAGAAACCTATTTCTTCTGAGAAAGAAATATCAATTGCTCTTTGGAAAGTAGCTCTAGCATTCATTAACCCAAAAGGCATTTTTACATACATGAAGGTCCCCCAAGGTGTGGTGAAAGTTTCCTTCTGTTGATCATATGGATGTACCAGCACCTGATTGTACCCTGAAAATCCATCAAGCAGAGATATCCTTTTGGAGCCTACTACCCTTTTCAGTATGTGATCCATCTTTGGTAAAGGGTAGTTATCCTTTAGGGATGCCTTGCTTAAATTTCTGAAGTCTATGCATAGCCTAATTTCTCCTATCTTCTTCCTCATAGATACAAGATTTGAAACCCATTCTAAGTACCTGAGTGGGACTATTATCCCAGCATCATACATTTTCTTTATCTCTTTCTCAACTAGTGGAATTTGGACAAGATTGATTCTGTGTAACTTCTGTTTAAAGGGCTTATGGCTTTCTTTGAGTGGAATATTGTGCTGGATGATATCAGTATCATAGGAATTCAAGTCTTCATAGCTCCAGGAAAGCACATCACTGAATTCTTTGAATAGCTCAATATATTTCTACTTTATATGTGTTTGCAGTGTCTTTGATAGTTTCACCATTTTGGGCTCTTTCTCGCTGCCTATATTGCATTCTTCTACATTTGTTTCAATGGATTCCATTTTTAGCTTTTTAGAAACATCGTCAAAATCAAAAATTTCCTCTAGAGGTGCCAGTCCTCTTGGCAGGGTATTATATCTGAACTGCAGCACTTCAATATCTTCTTTTTCTAGATATTTACATAGTTCTGCCCCATGTGGGTCTTCTTTTTCTAACATATTTATATTAGCATTATGAGGGGACTCCTCCTTGCATGTTTGTTCCTCAATAGGGCAGTCCTCTTCATGATCTAAGTCTGAATTTGGCATTTCAAACTCATCTTTGGACTGCAAGAAGTCTTCAATATGTTTGTCACCTACAAAAACTTGCCAATATCTGATGTTATCAGGGACTTCTAGTCTGTATTTAACCTTTATTGTGGATTTCTTATTAGCATGAGGTATTTGACAGGTGCTAGCTGCAAATGCTAATCCATTGGCAAGGATATATTGATTTCTTGGGACAGAGGCAAGGTCATATTCTTTGAATGTTTGTAGGAGGTCAAGGGCATCATTTAGGTATGCCCTTAATCTAGGATGTTTATATGAATATTCTCCCTTAATCTGCCTAATGACTAGCTCAGAATCCCCATGGACAAAGATCCTTTTGGCCTCTAATTTCTTTAGTAATTTTATCCCTAGAAGGAGTGCCTCATATTCTGCTATATTATTTGTGCATTGAAAGTTCAGTTTGTAGGAGTGACCCTCTGCATGATTGTTCTTAGTGTTGTGTACCCAAACACCTGCCCCTAAGCCAGTTTTACCACAAGAACCATCAAAGCTCATGCTCCAAAGAGGTTCAGTTTCAGGTTTGTGTTTTTCATTTTCTATTTGGTCTGACTTTTCTGACTATTCTTCCTTTTCTTTAGTTTTTTTTTCATTTATTCCTACTTTCTCATTAATGTTTTCATCATTGTAAAGGATAAATGAATCAAGGTCTATGTGGAAAGAATAGAGAGGGGAGTTATCAGAGTTTTCTCAACTACTCACCATGTACTTCATATGAGTCTCCCTATCCAATCTTCTTGGTTGACTAAAGATTGGTTTGGTAGAATAGGTCATGTCCATTTGGATGGTGCCCTAAAGTTTGGATCCCCATGAGCATGATAGGAGCATGCCATATTTAGGAGGAATTTCAGCCACTAAAATATCCATTACTAGGCTTTTGGCTAGTATTTGTGCTAGATTAACACAGAGATCTTTGATAAGGCCGAGATATTTAACTCTATCGGAGTCAAAAGAGTACATGTATTTGTATGGTCTAGTTATCTCAAGGCCTAATCTTTCCATAACTACCTTTCACATGAGGTTATGAGATGCTCTTGAATCTTACATGGCATTGTGAAGGATTTTATCATGGATGTTCAAACTGACATAAAATGGAGGTATACCTCCCTCTTGAAATTTACCTTCCACTTCAGGTCCAAAAAAAAGTTCATGTTTGTCATCATTTAAATTTACAGAATCAACATTTTATCCTATATGTTTAAATCTTTAAAAACTTGGTATCTATACACACCTTGGCTTACTAATTCAGTGAGAGGTATAGAAATTTTTATCTTGGCAATTTCATTCTCAATACTAAAGGGTGTCTATGTTTTTGGCAGATTTAAATTAGTTTTATCAGACACTGTTTTTGCAGCAATTTCAGATTTTTGATTTGTATTGGGGATATCAGTTAAATCCGTTTTGTTAGGGCTACTAGCTGATCTACTAGTGCTTCTTTCTAGACTGTTTTTTTTTTTTTTATCAAAACTTTTAACCATTATGTTTGAAGTTTCTGCTATCTTTTTGGGATAAGTTTCGGGGATCTTCCTAGAAAAATTTTCAGAGCCCTTTCTTTTGGGAGTGTCTTGGGATTTCTTGTTTTTTAGATCATATTTCCTATGTACTTTCATGATAGCATTTTCGAATCCTTATTTATAATCCTTGGATTCTTGGCATTCTTCTTCATTTGGAGCAAATATGCGTTGTTCTTCCCTAGTGAGGAAAATAGTATCCTCATTATTAACTCCCAATAGATTGATTTGACTCTCCTTTGTTTCTTCAATTACCCCCTCATCCTCATCAGCATAGTTTTCTTAGAAAGGAGGCCTGATTTGCTAGTTAGTTTCCATCTATTCTCTCTATCTTATTTGAGGGGGGTTTCTTCTAAATTTTTGGTTTTGGTTCTGGTTTCTATTCTGAGGAGCTGCTTGGTTTTCTATAGGGAAATATCTCGCATTCATGTTTATTCTCTCCATCATCCCCTCCATGGTTCTGACTAGGTTATCAATCTTAGTATCAGATGTGGAGGCTACAACCTCTTCCCTATATGTGACTCTTTTTTCATTTTTCATTGTAGCCCTCTTGGCAATATGATTTTCTCATACACTTACTGCACCCTTATGCATATCTTCTAATGTGAGAGGGCCTCTTTCTCTTAGTTGATAAGCCATCTCTGAGTCAAAAACATCTGGAAATTTCATTAGGGATAGACCTTGTGGGAGTTTTATGTGAGGAGGGAGGGTGTTATATCCAATGTTGAACCTAGTGCAGTAATCTTGGACACTCTCTCCAACGTTTCTCTTAATGTTTTCATATTCTGATAATATTTGGAGAGGTTTTTTCTTGACTTCCCATTTATTTACGAATAGTTTATGAAAAGTAGGGAGGTCATGTATACTATTAGGGGTTAGGCCTTTGAACCATTTTCTTGCTTCTCCCCTTAATATTTGGGCAAACATTCTGATCTTAACAGTTTCATCATCTATCTCTTGTCTATAAAAAGAGTCATCCATTTTATCCACATGTTGTTGAGCAGTTGTAGAACCACTTGCATCAAATAGGGGGATTATGGACTAATAGTATTTTTGTAGAGGCACTAAAGGTAATGGTAGGACTAATGGAGCATACCAGGTTGCCATGGTTGGTGGTTAGGGAAGAAAAGGGGGGTTAACAAGTGGAGGGTTGACAAAAGGAGGTGGACGGTTGAATGGAGGAAGGTGAACAATGGGTGTATAAGTGGGGGTAGAGGTTTGAACAACAGGGCTCTGCTGTAAGATGGTTGGGTCCAAAATTATCTGGGTTATCCAATTCTGTGACCTAGTCTTGAACAAGCTTTGCTCTAAGTGTGAGTCACATAGGCTATCCTGCAATTCTTTAAGGTTTTCAGGTAAGGAACTTTCCTTGTGAATAGGTATGCTAACAGTTGAATTCTTAGACCTAGGATTTTTTTTTTGGATGTGCTCAGGATTTTCAAATATTGCAGGAGGGTTTGGGTTAGGATGGGATCTGGTACAGATTCTTCTAGAAGCCAGAACTTAGACGTAAGGCACAAAGAGATTGAAATTTTTATAATATCTTGAAAACAAACCAATCTATGAAAGAAATACTTAATTCAAAAATTATTTTAATAGGGTTCTATTTGAGTTTTGATAACATCATAATTTCTCAATAATTTCCCAGTGGATTCTGTAAGCTTACTGTAAAATAGTGGAGTCACCAGGTGGATGATTTCAACTTTCCTGAGGCTGGCTGTTTTCCACCATCAACAACTAGATACCATTCTTGGCTAATATTTGAGTCATCTAATTTTGAATGGGGTTTTTGAGTTCTTGAGGAAATATTAAGCTTTTTACTAACTCAGGTTCCCCAGTATGGTCGTTGTTGTGGAGGTAAATCCCCTCTGCGAACAGAGGCGATCCCTACTAGCCCAGACTGGGTCTAGCAACAATCATTCATGCTATAGTGTAGGTTCCTAATTGCAATAAACCGACTAGCGATGAAGGCTTACCTGGAATCCAATGTTGTTGCTTGTAGAAGAGGTGGCGCTCTCGTTCCTTAGCTCTGGCAGATCACGATCCCCATGATCTTCGTGATAGGACACCTGCAAATGCGAGAAACAAAACAAACGAAAGCGTAAAATCCAGTAGATGCAACTATATGTCAGTCAGAAAGGACATAACTCATCATTATAAATAACAACAAGAGTGGAACCATAACCAATAGTCGTTCATTAATAGTCAATCAAAGGAAAATTACAACCATAGTTCTGACGCTGAATTCTCCTTCGGCGGGTCGCCAGCAGAACACGTCTCGAAAATCCTGTCAAGGATGGGACAAAGCTCTCTCTTTGGATCTTGACGATAGTCTCCTTGCTTGAAATTGGCCTTAAGGGAATTATGGAGGCTCTTGCAGCATAAGGCTCTGGGGAATTTGGGAACTTGAAGACTAGCTTGCAATGGAAATGAGCAAGCTTTTATAGATGGAGGAAGGGGAGTTGGGATCCCTATAATCATGGGATTGGCCCTATCCTCAAGGAAGCTTCCATGAGAGGTGGAAAACCACTTCCTCTCTATGGAAATCCGTAGCCAAACCTCCCAACTCAAGATAGATATTAGTTCCTGGATCAGTTAGGACGAAACTTTTTCCATTTATTTTTTTTAAAACATTCCTTAAATTGGCTGGCGCGAGTGTGACTCTGGGACAGAGCGCCAACTGGTGCGACCTCTTTGAAGTATTTTCCCCATTGGTGCGAGTACTGAACTGCCTACTCGCGCCAATGCAAAAAGGGCCATTTTTAGGGTTTTTCACAAGGAGATGTCTTCAGGGAAATGAAAGCTCTTGTTTAGAGGGATGTCATGAAAGTGGTTTCAAGCCATGTCACTGCTCACAGGTCACGAAATGAGCCCTCCAATGTGCGAGACGGGGATTGTAGGGACGGTGACAAATTACTGTGTAACAGTCGCCATTATGTTAGCTCCCTGTAATTTGCAATCTTGGCAAGAACAAGTAGCAGGGAACCACATTAAACCACTCTGGATTCTAGGACCTAGCCTTCTTGGGCTTAGAGAGGGCTCTCTATGTGTTTATGATTAATTGATATATATTTATGATGATGTTTTCTGATTTTAGGCTATTTATGAAGTTTTGAGGTTTTCTGTTTTGATTGATTGATTGATTGTAGGTTGGACAGATAGAGTGTGAGAAGCTTAATCCATTGGCATATGGAGTCATAAAAGGTTTAAATTGTACATCAACTCTTCAAGGTTTTTCATAGGGCAAGCTAGATATATAAAATGGATCTTCTTAGATAAGATGAATATGAAATGATAACAAGTTTGTGGATTCAGTAAAACTAAAGGGAAATTAACAATCCTTCAACTATACTTCAACAAGAAAAGCCTTTAATATAAATATTTTAGGAGAAACTAAAGAGAAGAACACCTTTGAATTCTTTGGTTAAAATTTTCTAAGAATACCTTTAGAGAACAATCCAGTAATACTAAAGAGCAGTTAAGAATTAT
The DNA here is from genome assembly GCA_034641835.2 of Pinus albicaulis. Lineage (NCBI taxonomy): Eukaryota > Viridiplantae > Streptophyta > Pinopsida > Pinales > Pinaceae > Pinus > Pinus albicaulis. Next base: position 1,500,885,785 of record CM076575.1, read on the forward strand.
TTGGGAATACTTTCAGACAAAGAAAACATGCAAGATAACAGTTCAGTGAAATTAAAGAGTATAACACCTATGAATTTTTTAACTAAACTTCAAATAAGGACATTAAGATAAATATTTTAGGAGAAATTAAAGAGAAGAACACCTTTGAATTCTTAGTTAAACTTCACTAAGAAAACCTCAGGACAACAAATAGGTAAAGCTAAAGAGAAAAACACCTCTGAATTATTTAGCTATACTTTTTTAGATGAAAAAATAAAGATAATAATAACAGACAGAGTTAAGGTGCCCAAACAACATATCTCAATATAAAATTTATGTTCTATTATCAAAGAAATTGATGTACGATATGGAAAACAGAGGAGAAACATGAACAAAGAGGGATAACATCACCATTAAAATAGCTCAAGAATCCTGTGAGCATGCTTCTATTACTGATTTCCAACTCAAAAAAAGTTACAATGCTCTAGCGCAAAAATCTTTGCAACTCAAAGTCTGATCAAAATCCAGCTTAGCAACCAACCAACCAAAAATGATAATGAACAATACATGCAGTATTTAACTACAGATGAGGAGGTTTCTCTAATCTAGGGTTAAATATTTGTATTTACTACAACGTAAATGATGTTTGACAATTGACACCATGCAAGACCAAATGACAAAATGTCTCTGACTGACCTACTGTAGTAATAACTTTCTAATTTACTGCTGAGCTAACTTTAAAATATCTTTGACTTATTTTCCTTAAAACATTAACTTTACAATAACTTCTAAGTGGCTGCTAAATAATCTCTGACTCAAACATTAACTGAGGTAGCTTGCATTAAATCAAAATCTAGCTGTAGTTGGCCAATGTGATTGTGAAGAGTTAAATGCTGAGTGGCCTTGTCATTTGGCTCTGTCTTCATCGTTGATTTTTTTCTGATTTGTCTTTAACCTCTTATTTTTTTTCCCTTAATTTTGTTTTCTCACATATTTTCTTTCTCTTTACTACCTTTACTGTCACTTTCATTTCTTTCTTTACCTTATTGCTTTATCTGTTGTAATATTCCCAAATGGGGAATGCAGCAATGCATGCACTTAAAAACACATTTTTCAAAAATGTATGCAATATTAGTTAAATTTAGCCCATGGATCCATTCATTTATACATTATAACAGCCAAATACAAAAGGATATCTAAAACAAATCATGGTAGCTTAGTTAAATAGGCCTCCCAAGGAATTATTGCTCAAAAATCATGCAAAAAGAGGGGTTGCAACCATGAATTAAAGTTGGAAATACCCTGACAGCATTATTTTATTGCTCCTACAATAGCAGTAAGATTTACATCAGATATAGAGATTATATGTGCATAAAAATTTAGATCTATATCAGATCAATGCACTATACATGCTCCTCTAATGAACCCCCTTGGGGTTTTCAACAAAACACCATGTACAAAGTGTAGATCTGATATCTAAGACTACAGATCCACTTAAATTTACAAATCTAGAACATGTGGTTGATCTGATAGATGGAAAATAATAGCCTCCTCCAATAGATCTCCAAAGTGAAGGGCAGATCCCCAACGCTAAGAAAATCAGCTCTCCAAATGGTGTACTGAACCACCCTTCAACTGCTCCTTCATAAATTACATATATTTGGATCTATACTACGCTATAGGAGACAAAATGTGGTTGGCCTATAGCCAATATATGAAAGTGAAGCTCAATACATTCAATAATGGCCCTCCAATGGATTAGAAACCTCCTCCACTAAAAAGAAGTGCTGAAATGGCCTAGACCTAAAGATATAGTCTCCATTTGCTGCAGCTTACAGAAACAGACAAACCCTCAACAGGATTTGCGCTTTCAAAGGAAGATGAAGCTTTTCCTTCAGCCAGATATTGGACAATATGGTGCAAGACCCCTCCAAGTGCTACTCAATGGAAGAGGTGGGATTCCCGATCAGGAACACCTTATGCTAAACAGCATACAATCTCAACTAAACAGCAAGAGAAAGTTATATGTCTAAACAGACCATATATTTAGAAAATCATAATCATAATCTAACCCCATATGGCTGCCATCCTCTTCCTTATAAACAATGCGAGCCTTCTCACCTTGGGTCCAACTCATTAGGGTTTCCATCTTCATGTAATGAATCTCCCTCCAAAACTGCGTTGTCCCATCATCAATGCCACTCCTCCATAACAGCGCTATTGGATTTGGTCAACCTTGATTGGATCTCCATGCAATGTCTTCTTCCACACTCAAGGTGGCTTTATTCTAACTATCTAAGCTAATCCATATTCCCACTGGGTTATCTTCATTAATGTTCCACTTCCTCCATACTAGCTTTGTTGACTTGGTCAAACTTGACCTTGTCCACATGCATTAGCCTTTGTTCACACATGAAAGTTTTTTATCTAGTTATGAATATGATCCCTTTTACCATTAAGAGGGATTTTATTGTTTCTAAACCAATTTATGGGCCTTCCTACCCATTTATTCATCTAAATATGTGTTAAGAGAAAAATTAATATTCCAATTAGCTGCATGCTAATTTAGGAATATTGCAGTCCTCCCATCATAAATGTTTCTTGTCCTCAAGAAAATGCAAGGATAGAACTGAAGATCCTCTCCTCTTCCTCTTGTAGCACCCTCAAGTGATAAGTTCCTGCAAATAACAAGATGATTTCTCATTAATGTGTTCTTAAGTTGTTCCTCCCATGTGTAAAAGTATGCCTTTGGTGAAAAGTCCAAATGTCTCTCATCATGAAAAGGTGGGATATCCATGGAAAAAACTATATGTGGTCTTGAGGCCTTCTTAAGGCATGGAATCTGAAATATATTTGGAATCATCATCCCAATGTGAAGCCTCCATCCCCAAGCTATCACCCACAAAAAGTGAGTCACCCTCCAACATGGTAACTCCTGAAACATCTCCTCCACCTTAGGCTCCTATAAAGAAGGTGGGATGCATAGCTGAATATGATGTATCAAAATTTCCATCCCACACTGTATCTCTCTAAACTTATGATAAGTGTATATTTTCTACTGAATATGGGCTACAATAATTTTTCCTTTATGGAGCAAAAAGGAAATAGGGTCCTAAAAAATCCACCCTTTGGTTCTTGCCCAAGTCATCCCATACAAAATGAAAATGAAATTATCATCATATGGAATACAAATGAGAGAAGTACTAAAGGCTTTACATAGTTCTAGAAGGCACCAACAGTTTCTCAAGTAATCACAGTGCAGTTTCTCCCACTGTAGTTTCAGAATGTGATATGGCAGGTTGTCTTCAAACAATTTTCTAGTTGTGCATGTCATCTCATCTACTAGTAAATAGTAAATGGCATTGTATATCAACTGAGCATATAGGAAATAGTATAAAATTTTCCCAAAGCCATACAAGAATTGGCTCTCTCCATCATAGATGTTGGTCCCAAAATGACCGTGAAGCTCAAATAGAGGCTTGCCCTCATGTGGAGCAATGCACTGTATGAGGATGGTAAGAGAATGAAAATACTATGTTAGATAATCAATAATTGCATAAACATAATTCTTACCATATATTGAGAGAAATATGATAATAAGATCCATGAGTAAGCCTCCCATAGTGATATGAAATATTTTCATGAAGAGGAATGAATTATGTGCTGCAAGTAGATCTTTCTTCTTATGCTTGGAAATCCAAGTCAAGAAGATCATATCATGGTAATAGATGTCTCCACCCACTACTCCATCACCCTCATCTCTTTCTTTCCCATCAAGTGCAACATATGTGAAGTGATCCTGGGAACACTCCATCAATAGATCAAAGCTCCCAAGTGACAGCGTTGTTGGACTTTGTAATAAGGCTCATGTCATCTCATAGCCCCATTCTTTGACATTCCACATGTCAAAGCCATCCATCATAATGTTACTATATGTGGGAGATCTCTTCCAAAGTGGAAGTAGCTCCTGATCCTCCAAGGCTAATGAGTATCCCCTTTGCACCATGACAGTGCCATCTCCTACTCCTGCAACATCATGCAATGTATGGGAGAAAACCAACCCATACTCTCTCAGTAAAAACTAGAGCAAAAACAGCTCTAGTTTCCTCCCCACACCATCACGATATAAATCATGGAGAAACAACATGATAGTCGATATCAAAGATATCACATCACCCCAATACACCCAAACTTCTTGCTGCCATATGATGTAAGTAACATGCCAAGTTCCATCCACCAACCAACTCTTTGAAACAGAATGTGTCACAGGATGACCATTGACCAAACACCTTCAAGAGTAACCAACACAGTCTTTCCTCCTGCTTCCCAGTGTCATAGATTTGCAAGTGGTTTCCTCTTTCTCATTAACCTCACCCATCCAACCAATAGTGAATGTCTATCATCATGTTCAAAAGTGGCATTCCTCCAATGGATAATACCATCCTCCCAAATCATATTTTTGTCTTGGCATTTCATGGGATATTGAAATGCAATCTCCTCAATGACCCAATTTATCCCATAAGGATCCAAATAGGTGGTAGGAAAAAACCTCCCATCATGATGTGAAATTTTCATCAAGAAATATCCATCACAATCATGAGAGATGTTACCCATCATAAGATGTCCTCCGTCAGCTATCTGCCTATCCTCTATTATACATATGGGAAGGTCATTATTATGCTCCAACAATGTTTGGACCCCCAACTCATCATTTCTGATTAATGACAACACTATTGATCTCCATGATGGTTCCACTGTTGTCTCCAAATCATGCCCAATGTTGAACACATAGTTTTGCAATGTATTGTTCAAGAAAATACTCATCCCATCCTCCAAGAGTCTACATTCCAACCCCAAGTGTTGTGTGTAGCTCAAAAATGATACACTAGGATGATTGTGCATGTCCTCCTTGAAAAAATAAAGGCCGCTCAACACAGTGATAGTTTTCTGCTCCAAATCAAAAATATATGGTACATTCCCACAATCCTCCATATGATGTGCTGAAATAATAGAAAGTGGAAACTTATCCATACCTTGGTAAAGCTTGGGAACATCTTGTACTGCTACAATTGTTCCTCCTTCCGGTGTGATGGCTTCCCCAACTACTAATGATGGTGGTTGCTCATCTATGGCTGCATTAGCACTGGTACAAGTCTCCTCCTCCTCATGCATCTCCAAAGTAGTGCATGAGACTCTAAATGTCAAGAGATCAAGACCACTTTGCAAAGGTGCAAGTGCTCCTGCAGCAAGTGGTGGTGAAGGATTCTTCTCCTCTAATTTCTTCTTGTCAAACTTATTGATCAACCTTTGAGTAAAACCTACATAGGCATTCACTTTTGCATGACTCAAATGGTTCAACCACCAAATTTTTTCTTCACCTTCAAGGTGCAGCGCTACAATCTCAACAGCTTCTTTCTCTACTACTAGATGTAATAGGAAAAATGCATCCAACTTCTTTCCCCAAGCTCTTGATGTGCATGAGGATGACCCATCAAAGGTAGACAATACAAATCTATTTCCCTTTATTCCTCTATTGCTGCAAGGTCTCCTTTATTCTTTGAGCTGAATGAACTGTGGGAGGGTTAGATTCTCTTTGAAAGCTCTACATTGAGACTTATATTCTGCAATATACTCAGTTAGAATCTCATGATCTAATTTTCCTCCATCTTCGTGCCTCTTGTCTTCAAAATAAAAGGGCATAGCATGTTTCTTTGGAGCTCTATGCAATATCGGATCTTCTTTTTTCTGATAGGAAGTACATGGACCTTCCTCATCTTGAAACCCTAATGTGGTTTCACTTCTTCTCTCCATTTTTCTTTGCTTGACCTCCTTGGTGAGGTCCTTCTTAGATCTGAAAAGAGATGAGATGAAACTTATTCCTTCAATCATTTTCATCTCTTTCTCCTTCACTTATTCTTCTTATATCATATTGGATATAACTAACAGGCTAAGCTAAGATGATGCTCTAATACCACTGTAATATTCGTAAATGGGGAATGCAGCAATGCATGCACTTAAAAACGCATTTTTCAGAAATGTATGCAATATTAGTTAAATTCAGCCCATGGATGCATTCATTTATACATTATAACAGCCAAATACAAAACGATATCTAAAACAAATCATGGTAGCTTAGTTAAACAAGCCTCCCAAGCCATTATTGCTAAAATGTCATGCAAAAAGAGGGGTTGAAACCATGAGTTAAAGCTGGAAATACCCTGAAAACATTATTTTATTGCTCCTGCAGTAGTATTAAGTTGTACATCACATCTAGAGCTGCTATGTGCATAAAAATTTAGATCTACATCAGATCCATGCACTATACATGCTCCTCTAATGAACCCCCTTAGGGTTTTCAGAAAAACACCATGTACAAAGTGTAGATCTAAGATGTAAGACTGTAGATCCACTGAAATTTATAGATCTGGAAAGTGTGGCTGATCTCATATATGCAAAAGAATATCCTCCTCCAATATATCTCCAAAGTGAAGGGCAGATCCCCAACACTCTGAAAAACTGCTCTCTAAATGGTGTACTGAACTGCCCTTCAACTGCTCCTTCATAAATTACGCAAATATGGATCTAGAATGTGTTGTAGGGGAAAAAATGTGGTTGGCCAGTAGCAAATATATGAAAATGAAGCTCAATACCTTAAATACTAGCCCTCCAATGGATTAGAAACCTCCTCCACTGAAAAGAAGTACTGAAATGGCCTAGATCTAAAGATCTAGTCTCCACTTGCTGCAACTTACTGAAATAGACAAACCCTCAACAGGATCTACGTTGTCAAAGGAAGATGAAGGGCCTTCAGCCAAATAGTGGACAATATGGTGCAAGACTCCTCCAAGAGCTACTCAATGGAAGAGGTGGGATTCCCGATCAGGAACACCCTATGCTAAACAACATACAATCTCAGCTAAACAGCAAGAGAAAGTTATATGTCTAAACATACTATATATTCAGAAAATCATAATCATAAGCTAACCCCATATGGATGCCATAATCTTCCTTATAAACAATGTGAGCCTTCTCACCTTGGGTCCCACTCATTAGGGTTTCCATCTTCATGCAATGAATCACCCTCCAAAACTGCGTTGTCCCATCATCAATTCCACTCCTCCATAACAACGCTGTTGGATTTGGTCAACCTTGACTGGATCTCCATGCAATGTCTTCTTCCACACTCAAGGTGGCTTTATTCTAACTATCTAAGCTGATCCATATTCCCACTGGGTTATCTTCATTAATGTTCCACTTCCTCCATACTAGCTTTGTTGACTTGGTCAAACTTGACCTTGTCCACATGCATTAGCCTTTGTTCACACTTGAAGGTGTTTTATCCAGTTATGAATATGATCCCTTTTCCCATTAAGAGGGATTTTATTGCTGCTAAAAATATTTATGAGCCTCCCTACCCTTTTATTCATCTAACTATGTGTTAAGAGAAAAATTAATATTCCAATTAGCTGCATGCTAATTTAGGAATATTACATCTTCTTTCTCTTTTACCTTTGTCCATTTCTTTTTAATAAACCTCGTTTTCTTTGGAGGAATTGAATGATCCTTATTTATTATGATCCATTGCTGCTTCTAATTTTTCTTGCGCTCCAAATCCTTTGATGAATAAGGTTTCTAGATCGTCACCCAGAGAACTCGGTTTCAATTATTTTTGGAATTAGAAATGCAAATTATGCATTTTCTGGTACATCAAACACCTGAAAAATTAAAACAAATATTAAAAATAAAAATGGGATCCCACAAGGAGGTAATATGGCTTTGAGTATCTCAAGAGGTCTCTAGATAGAGTCCGGACAATGGTGGCTTTTGGTTTCTGCATTTAGTTGTGACCTTCTAGGTTTTTTAGAAATGTTGCAGGGGTTACATGGGGGCTCGGGGCTTATCACAGCGACACGGGGCTATAGAATATTCGAAAATGGTCAATGGTTTCGTTTTTTGTGGCATGAGGGGATTTTTTGTGGTTTTTTCATGATACTTAGGTGGTTAGGTGGTTTATGTCTCGGGGATGCGAAAAACGGAGGGGCGACACGTGGAGGGATGAAGGGGTGCGAAAAATGCCTATTTCGCAAGCCCTTCAAGGTTTTAAACCTCGGGAAGTTAGGGTTGCGATATGAGGCTAGGGCCATCAGATTAGGCATGGGGGAATCAGACAGTGGTCAGGTGCCTTGAACGTGGGTAGGTTTCGAAAGGTTGGTCGAGGACTTTGAATGTGATAGCAGTTTTAGATACAGTGCGAGGCTTTTATGATGCGGGGCCCGACGTATATTTAGAGCAGAAGTTATTATCATAAGGTGGGGGCCAGAGTCATATGAAATTGGAGGGTAAAGGTTTAAGATAGGGGTTTAATACATAAAGGGGTCGGATGTTTAAATAAACAGGGTTTAGTTAAAAAGAGTGGGTCACGGGATAATTTATTTCAAAACAATGTAAAAATGGGTTTTTACATTTGTTTTGAATGAAAATAGAGGAAAATGAGTGAAGGGGAAGAGATTTTAGTGAGAAAAATGGGGTTTTAGCATAGAGAAGAGGGATTTAAGAAAGGGGCAAGGCTAAATAAGGGGATTTTAAGGTCAAAAATGGGTTTTCAGAATCATGAGGGTATTGAAAAAGGTAAAATGAGAGATAATGAATAGGTTAAAAGGGAAATAATGAAGGTAGTAATATTTCTAAAAATAAATGATAATCAGGAAATATTATTTTCAGCAGACTGTAACAAATCCACAGTCATCTAGTGATAATGTAGAATACAGGAGACTAACACACCTTTTAACATATAATGCATCGGGTCTCCTTTTTGACAGAGAGCATTGTACAGTGGTCCCCTGTTTTCACGGTGCATTTATAAGAATATGTCGCACCCCCCCCCCCCCCCCCTCCTCGCAGGACATCATATGCTACAAAAACAAACATTAGATGATTTTTATTAATTTTTCTGTGTTAATCAGTGCGTTGGTTAACATATAACACACTGGTTCTCCTTTTTGATAGACACCACTGTATGGTGTTTCTACTTTTTTGGCAGTGCGTTTATAAGAACACATCGCACCGACATCGGTGTGTACATCATTAAAGGCGCACCGTTTTCTTGATTTTATTTTTTTTATCTGAAAATTTTATGATTTATTTATAACATATATTAATGAATGGTATATTACAAGTTTCATATTGATAAATAAATGGCTTACAAGAGATAAAGTATCAAAAATACTAATAGCACATCAAGAAAAGAAAAAAATGAAAGTTCTCTGTAAATTCTTTACAAAAATTATTATTTTTGAACTATATGTAAGTTTAACTAATAATAATTTATGTTTATTATTATTATTGTTTATCATGCAGAGCTACAAAATGACGAAGCTCAATAAGATTATTTCTGATTTAGGACCAAAAGAGCGTAAAAACTTGATGGGAAAATTACAAAAGGATGAATCAGGTGAATGAAAAAATATTATTGATCCAATATGAGTTTATTTTTTAATTTTCATTAATAATATACTTAAAAATATTAGATAACATGTTTCAAACAATATATTAATTCACATATGTTTAATGTTCTAAAAGGACCAGCAACTCAAAAAAGGAATGATGTTCTAAGAAAAGAAAAGAAAAAAAACAGAACATGCAAATGAAAATGAATTGCTCCTTACCTCATCTAGAGTGGTGTTGGAGGTTAACGAAAGGGGGAAAAACTTTTACAAAAAAATGAGGGATCTAGTGGAACGAATGTATAGATGTTCTTTCCACTTACAATACAAAAATAAATCCAATGATTCCAAGAACCAAATTTTATATAAACTACAAGATGAGTTTCCAGAGAATTGGTCAATGAGACATGTCATACTTTTAATAGCAAAAATGTACAACAAAAAATAAGGAATGAAAAATTAATATTCCTTTAAATGTTTTTCTAGAATTATATGTATATATTACTAGAAAGAAATCATTTATAAAGATCAATTTTGTTATATTTACTTTCCATATATCAATATAAAAATTAAATAGTTTATTCTCATGTTAGATTTTCAGGAAGATTATGAAAATATCAAAGGATGAACGAGCTGATATCAGAAATATGCCAATAGGAATGTCCAAAAAGGTGTACAAGGAGATGATCAAATAAATGGACATAATTACATCACACGAGGAGCCTTTTTGAAACAAAGTGCTTAAAATGTAATGTGTAATCATAGAATTTTTCGATTATGTACAATAAATAAACATTTTAGCATTAAATATTAATTTTCAAGTATTTTCTTGCAGAAAAGAAAAGAAAATGGAACCTATTAAGCACATAAAACAGGACGACACGGAAGAAAAGGGTTGATATCTAAGTTTGTGATTAATTGTTACTTCCTTATAAAAAATTAACTAGATTTAATTTTTTTATATTTTAAGTTGTTTTACAACAATTATCATTGAAATTCTTCAAAGAGGTGCTAACATACAAAGAAGAACCATCAAACGAATTGATTGACATTGGGTTAAATATGGGTTGTAAGTATATGTTGGCATATCAAAAATTAATTGTGGAATTTGCAAGAATCTATCGATCTTGTTTTACTTAGCTCTCTCTATAATTAATAGAACAAAAAAATAATTTAAATTAAATATATGATTTGTTATGGGGAATAAAACTTGCAGGAAACAAAGTATGGAACTGCGCGAACAAATGGAATGTTGAAAGATGGCATGAAATTTGGTTTTGAAAGAATGTGTATAGTTCATGAGTTAATTCTTGTTATGGTACACCATTTCTTTTTTATTTACATTGATGTATATTATTTAATGTTTCAATTTTCATTATTCTCACCAATGTATATACACTCATTATAGTTTATTTTTATGTTTGTAGATGGAAGGTGAAGAAGAAGAAAAAAATCAACACCGTGAACAAAACATTCCTAAAAATAACTCCCAAGTCATGGAAGTAGCTCGAGCAGTGACAACAATGCAAGTGAAGAATGATGATCATTATGTTTGGATATCAAAGAAAGACGTATTTTTTGAAATATTTTTCTGTGAAATTAGACATTGTTTTTAATTTAATTGACATAGTTCCCAATTGAAAGATAGAGGGATACCAATAACTTTCCCATTTTGTATGACAAAGAGTGTCTTATTCACATATATATATATATATATATATATATATATATATATATATATATATAATAAAATATGTTTTAATTTATTCTATTGTGTTCTCCATTGTCCTTGTGAGATGTAACACCACTGATTAAATATATGGATGATTAAATATTATAACGAAGAAATGTGAAATATGATGATATGATATAACAAATTAATCCAAACATCACATTCAAATGCACTAATAAAAATTTAATTGATATGGATATTGTTATAAGATATGTGTCTACTTTTGATGAATAATGAATTTTAAAAAATCACAATAATTATGATATGATATAACAAATTAATCCAAACATTACCTTTAAATGCACAAATTAAAATTTAATTGATATGAATATTGTTATAAGATATGTGTCTACTTTTGATGAATAATGAATTTAAAAAAATCACAACAATTATGATATGATATAACAAATTAATCCAAACATCACATTCAAATGCACTAATAAAAATTTAATTGATATGAATACTTTTATAAGATATGTGTCGACATTTGATGAATAATAAATTTTAAAAAATCACAATAATTGCAGTATCACGGGTCGATATTTCTAAAAAATACAAAATGAATACTAGTGTGTGTTAGTTACTATGCACCAGTGCATTTATATGCTAATGCGCACCAGTGCATTTATATTACCTATGGGCACCGCACAAATACCAATACCAATTAGAACACTTGGTGCATTTGTGAAATATTGCATACCGGTGCGTTTATGTGAGACTGCTCACTTGTGCGTTTCTACAAGCTATGGGCACCGCACAAATACCAATACCAGTTAGATCGCTTGGTGCGTTTGTGTGATACTGCGCACTGGTGAATTTGTATAATACTATGCACTAATGCGTTGATACAACCTATGGGCACCGCACAAATACCAACACCAATTAGAAAGGCTCGGTGCGTTGTATCACCTATAGAGTTCCCATTGTGGTTAGACCTTAAGGGCCCAATGTATGAACCTTTGGCATCCCCAGGGTGGCTTTCTCGCTAACACGCACTAGAAATTTCTAAATTCCCTCGGGCATCCTAAATTTGTTTTCCTTCCTGGTGCTTGGTACGTTTACAGTACCAATGTGTTCACTGTAAAACGCACTAGTGTGTTGACACCTGATTAGCACACCAATGAGAAAAACATCTGTAATAACCTCTGGCCGTTCAATTTTTTTAGTTGTGATGAAATTTCGTTAGAAACTCTGCCAAAACCTCTGTTACCAAAAATGGATGTTGTAGCAAATGTTTTTTTTACAATTTTGGGCAATTTTATAACACTAAAACCCTTTGTTACAACCTTCGCTAGAGGGTCTTTTCCTTGTAGTGATAATAGATTCATATTCTTCAGCCATAGAATCTTTCCATACTTGTTCTTTTACTAATTCTTTGAATGTGGAAGGTTTGTCTTGAATCATGTTGCTCATGGCTGCAATAAATCCTTGGTACCTACATGGCTTCTTCCTTTCTCTAAATGATGTTTGAGCGGTCACATGTCTATCAGTATCCTGAAGCATGTCTCTGAACCAAAGTAGTATCTTCCTAGTAGGATGATTACTAGGAGGAGATTTTAAGGGTTCCATGGGATTCATGGTATCATCAACAATATTGGTCTCATATTCGGGCACAAACGGTCCATTCAAGATATCCATTTCATTATTATTCTTGGGAGGGGGAAGCGAAGGAAGGTCTCAAGATTTTCCAAGTGCGACATCTTCATTGAATGTGATATCCCTGCTAATTTCAACCTTCCTTTGACTAGGAATATATATTCTGAATGCTTTAGAGTTTCCACTATACCTAACAAACATACATTTTCTTCCAATAGCTTCTAGCTTGTTCCTCTTCTTTAAAGCACATGAAAGTATACGGGGTAGCCAAATATACGAAGATGTCTCACATTGGGCATGACAACTGTGAATTCTTCTTCGGGTTTTTTGTTGTCTAATGCTTGATGAGGCATTTGAACATATACGGCAGCATTTGTTGCTTCTCCCCAATGAAACTTTGGTACCTTTTTATCATGGAGCATGGCACGATTGAATTCTACAATGGACTTGTTCTTCCTTTCAGCTACTTCATTTTTTTTACGAGTATAAGGTGTAGTTTTTTCTTTCTTTATGCCTTCCTTCTTACAAAAATAAATGAATTCATTCAAATTGTACTCTCCACCATTATCAGACCTGAATATTTTAATTTTCTTCCCTATTTTATTTTCGATCAAGGATTAGAATTCCTTGAAATTTTCAAATGCTTCATCCTTATGCTTTAGATAGTATATCCATGTCTTTCTAGAAAATTCATCAACTAATGTGATATAATAGAGATGGTTACCAAGAGAGTGTATGGGCATCAAACCGCTCAAGTCGGGTTGAATGATATGGGGAATGTCATTTGTCTTGCTTTCACTAGAGGGGAATGGTCCCCTCATCATCGTTTCACTAGCACATCTTAGAAATACTCCATCATGTTGAGCTTGAACCTTTGGAATCCCAGAGACCAAGTTCTCCAATTTTGGAAGTGCATCATAATGAGGATAAGCTAACCTTTGGTGCCATAATTCATGTAGATTATTTGTATTATGAACCAATGTCAATAGTGGCCTTCTAGTGACCCTGTAGACTCCTCTGTATCTTCTACCCAAAGTGAATGCATCTTTCATATATGATCCAACGTACCAAGTAAGCACTTTTCCCTTGATGAAAGAAATTGTTGGCTTGAGGGATCCTAACCCAAGTTTAGAGTTAGCGCGTAACCAAACAAACCCTATTACTATTGGCCTTTTCGGCAATGACCTGCCTGCGTAGGACAAGGTCTCACCCGAAGTAGTATGGGGGGGTGTTGGAACCAGGTTTTCACACCCTGAGAGAGAATTAAAGGAAGTGGGCATCTTCAGATCTATCTTATTACAGAAACTAACTTGCACACCAAAAGCCCTAACCAAAAACCCTAGGTTAATTAACACAGGTTAACGTTACACGCGCGCATAGACATTGTATCCAATATCCCTTTAATTGTTCTAAAAATTTAATATTTGGCTTTCACATCAACAGAACTATGCAATAATAATTCATTAACAGTAAAACAGGTACGCAACCGATCTAATCACAGTTTAACAGAAATCATATGTAGGAAAAAAAGGTCATATGCAAACATATCATAAAGCAAGTAACAGATGTGTTTGATACTCATTTTCACCAATAATAATCTTTATTAATCAGTTGCTCACAGAAACCCTTACAATTATTCAAATATACCTGCGCACAGAGCCATCGAGGTCTACACTTAACTACTAGGATAATTTTCAGACACAAACGCTTAGCACAGACTTACTTCATATCAACATACATTCATTACTCTTTTAAAAAAATTAATTTTCCAACTCAATCTATACTTATAATTATACCTTAGTCTTCACTCATACTAAAGTCCTCAAACCATGGTCTGAGACTTTTCTACTCAACTTAGTGTTCCTAAATTGATGTCATAAATTGTCAACCAGGGCTAGTAAACTGTTGAAGTGAAGTGCACCATATGTGCCTAGGTATCTTCTTCCTACTTCGTTGTGCTTAGTTTTTTTCTAGTGTTTTTGGTTTTGTGTTTTTATACTAAGGGGAAAAGAACTGAATTGCTAGCAAAGAGAAGTTACTGATCACACTAAAACAAAATAAAATCTACTCTAAACTACGAATGGCACCTAAGAACAGAAAATGCTAATCCACATATTGTAAAGCTGATAAGAAAAGTAACTCATAACATTAAACTCAGTCCAATTCATTTCATTAGAGGTATGTTGGAAAAAATTGAGAAAAGTATTAGTTTGATGTAATGAAGTTCTCTTTAGTAAACAACAACTTAAAATATCACAGAGAAAATCTCATCCGTTGTTAGAAATTTGTTGGAACATTTTGAGAAAAGATTATCGGCAACATAGTAAGGAAACCTATGCTAAAATAAATTATGACACTAGAATTAACTCATTCTGCAACTCAAAATGTTACTATTAAGCCTCGTTCAAAGGTTAGAGATCTCTTGGAACAACTTGGGAAAAAGGTTGTTTGTAAAATTATGAGAAATTGCAGAACAGTCAAGAGCTCAAAATGATATAACTAATTCTTGTTCATATGATAATGATGTGTTAGAAGAATTTAAGAACAAGAGCAGCTTATAAAATAATGAGGGTATTTTAAGTCTAATTAACAGGACTGAAATGCAATTAACTAATAGAACTGAAATGCAATGAACAGAACTGAACTAAAATGAAATTAACTCAAGAGTACTACAGTTATATCTCATTCACGCATTAGTGATATATTGGAACATTTCATGAGAACAAGATTGAATATAATATTCGATGTAAGTAAATGACATAATTATGATGCAAGAGGATAAACTCAGAAAACTGCCTAAGTTAAGAACAAAACAGAGTTAAAGGTCACTTATCTAGAAAATATGCACAAAGCCTTTCGGACAGTAGGGGCCCTCTACTATCAGATTGGCACACGAATCCTTAACTCCTTAAAGTTGCTTCAGATCATGCATCAAAGTTATACTTCTTTCACTAAAGGAAAAAAACGCTCAGAAACGGAGTATCACAGTGTTTGAGAACTAACAACAAAACATCAACTAATTGTTTCTTGGTTCACTGAATTATTTTTATAAGAAAATACATAACTTTCAATGAGTAGAAATAGGCATAGGTGTCTTTTATAATCAAAATCGAACTATAACTCCTGTTGAGGACTCGTATTTTTCTGAAGACACCTGCAGAGTCCTTATCCTTATAAAAGTCTGCTTCTCAGTTTTGGCTTTGTCCACGTGCATAACCACTTTCAGATTTTTGCTCAGCCTTCGTGGAGGACAAGGAATGATGCAGGAGAGTTCTGGAATTTAACCATATGAGTCTTTCCCTTAAATGACACCTGTAACCTGTGTAAACATAAATATGGCTACGGAATATGCGACTAGCTACAGAATGACTACATTCTGTAGCTAAGTCTGCTAAAAAATCACTATGACAACAAAACTACAAAAGTATAATAAGTCAGTCATTGCATGCATTCTTAAAGTGATTTTAATCATTCCTATTGATCTTTTAAGCCTATAGCTAATAAAGGACAAATGGAATGAAGTGAAATTTGATGAAAGGAAAGGACATTTTTAGGGCTCAACAAGACTCCCAGATTTACCCTTTAACCCATTACAGCTCATGAAGGGACTTTGACCCGCCCCAAAGCCCCTTGACTCTACATTTTGCATGACTCAAAAACTACAAAAATAATATTATTTAATCCCAAAAATGTGGTCCTAAGGGACCCTGTTCCAATAGTCCCCCAACACAATCTTGTGACTTGTCCCGAGTCACAACGGTGTTCAGTTCTTCATCTTCGTCTTTAGCTCCTTGATGGTGGCGGTAAATGGCGCAAGGACATCCACACTCTGAACTGTATCACCAAAATTTGAGAGGTAATCCCCTCTACTGTAAGACGGATACTCTGGTACGTCTGCATTTACGACAACATGTAAGTCCTATCATCTCTTCATTACTTCATTGGCCCACAGCTTCATGTGGGTGGTCAAGATGTGCTTCTTCTGCCGTATATATTCAAATTTGTCATGTAACAGCTGGATCATCTACAAGAGCGCCATTCTCTGAGTAGGCACAAGTGTGGGCATCACCTCCTGAAGCTCATCGAATGTCTGCTCTTTTGCATGCATTTCTTGTGAGATTTTTCAAATGAGTGTATTGGTCTGTACTGAAGTCCACAATCCCATGGCAGCATCCAGGAGTTCAGTTCCCTTGGTGACTATTTTTTAATTTTGTCAAATGCCTCCTTTACTAAAGTAGAGTGATGCGCTCACACTTCTGGCGGAGTCTCTAGTTGGAGCTTTGCCTGTAATTGCACAATCTGCTGTTCAAAATCGACCTTTACCGCTTGGAATTTGGAGCGGGAGGCCTTCAAGGCTACTACTAGACCTTCGAACTTGGCCAGAGGTGCACTAGAGATAGGGATAGAAACCTCAAGAAGGTCACCACAAAGGAAATCAATAAAATTTTCCAATTCAGTGCGTTAGGCCACCGCTGCTTGTTGGGTTGTATGCGCCTGCAGATATTATTTTTTTCGCGCTGCAATCTTCTACTCTGCCTCAGTTAGTTTTTGGTGCATGTGCACCTCATGACACTGGAGCTCATCTGTGATGATAGTCTGAATGGAATGAAACTTACAACCAGGAAACATAGATAATTTAATCCAAAATTCAGTTCACGTCTACACCTGTATGTGTAGATATGGTTGTTCGAAAGTAACTGCGACTCAAGGGAATGAAAAGATTTAGCTATCTATTGTGCTAGTAACTAGGCTGATACTCACACTCACTTGATCCAGCCCCACCTGAGAAATGCTCACTTAAATATTATTTGTCTTCAGTTGAACCACCTACAATCCTTTCTGCATCACCTCTACTGCAACTTTGTACTGTTCCTCTAGTGCATCCCATTGGTCCTCGGATGCAGAGGTGACCGCATTTGCAATTTTATCCAAGTCATCTTTAGTCAGGGTGAGATCATTTTTGCCTTTGATCTTTGATCCCCTGTGCTTCTTGTGCGAACCCGTCGGGGTCTCAGCTCCGCACTTTGCACCTCTAGGGGATCCAGCTCCGACACCATTCCTTTCCTCTACGCCCCCAAGATTGACCTCCATCTCTGGCTCAGTTTCCTTCTTTGGCTCTTTTCCAGCGTCCTTCTCTACTTCCTTCTCGGCTTCCTTCTCCTTGGGAGCACCATTTGTTTCTTTTCCCAACGTGGAAGCTGTGATAGGTTTGGTAGAGCCTGGCCCAGTATTCCATTTATCTGGCCAGGTCATAATGACCTGGTCAATATTAGCCTTTTTTTCCATTCATGGTAGGTTGTACCATACCCTATCTTTGTGCGCACGAATCTATACATTGTGCATTGATACCTAGAAATATGAAATCAATTTATATTTATCATATACGATTGGGGACAGCCGCGAGCGAGAGTGGATTTTTTTGGCCAATGCTCCTTCAAATAAGACCTAAAAGATATTATTCTCCATTACACACTTTGGGTCTATAGAGTCCCATAGGTTTGCATAGCATGTCCCTTCAAAGACACCAGGCTCCACCTCTGGAAGGATTGTGCTCTCTCGTGTCTCCCATGCAACCAAAGTAATTATCAGACGTAGCCATGAATAAATGAACTTCTTGCATTCCTCCTCTGCCTTGCACACATTCTCCGAGAACTTTGTGCGTAGGTACTGGGACCAATTGTATCTTTTTACCTTCTCGCACTACCCTGCCAGTGTGATGACATGCCCAGGGACCACCTTAGGTTTTCATTTGCACATAATTTTACATCCTAGGACTAAGGTTCCAAGGTGCACAACGGGGTCATCAATATGCTGCACCAGGAAACCCCTAGATTCACGTCGCACCTTGTAGTCTGCCTTGACCTTTGTGGCTACCTTCTGCTCCTGGATTTTTCCATAACTCGCCATAGGATGAGGTCCTTTCTTCGGTAGGCCAGTGATCTGATGGATCAGCGTGACATTTATGGGAATGTGGTTCTAAATCCATAGGCATCCATCATGCACCAATGCTAGCAGGTGGTGCACATACATCAATGATGAGATATCTTCCAAGATAGGGAATCCTAAACAAGTTGAGAATCATGGCATTTCTTAGTTCGTGCCCATGGCTTGAGCTCTGCCTTCATGACTCCACCATACAGCACACGCTCCAGGTATTACTCAAGCGCCAATTCGGGGAATGACTTCTCGTTTGCCAAATAATAGTAATCAAAATTTACCAAAGGGATATTCCAAACATATCCCCCTCAAATGTGACAGCCTTAGGGATTAACGACATTTGGAGGTACTCACGCACTATATCCATGTCCTTCGGAGCCCTGATAGAAGGTCTTCATGGATTCACATTCTTAGGGAGCCACGAGATGGGCTCAACAAAAAATGCAGATTCCTCTGTTGCTGTCAGAGCTCTTTTTGATGGGTCACCCATAGGGGACCTATCCTTCGTCGCCTGGCGTAGGGAAATAATCTATCTAGGGGATGTATGCAACTTTTAGGACGATCCCTTGGTCACCTTACCCTTTCCTTTGGCAGGTGTGGATACTACTTCTTGAACCTCTCGGATAAATTCGTGAACTTCTTTAGAGCCCCAGTTAGTAGATATCATGATTGGCACAGATTTCTCTTCCAATGGCATGCTCTCAACATCGGGGTTAGTGGCTGTCATTCTGGGCTTGAAGATAAACTCTAGGTTTCTCATGTTGGATGCGGAGGTCTTACGGCCATACATACAGTGCACAATGATAGTTTCAGGGCACAATTCACTAAAACATCAAAGGAATGAAATGTGACTTGCGTCATTTATTTTATAGGCGATCTATGGTAAAAACAGCCAAAACTTCATTAATGGTGTCAAGAATCCCATAATATCTCCTCATTAATTACATAAAACCCGCTCTAATGAACGGTAAAATCAATTTTTCACCCAGAGTTATAGTTACAACGGCTAGTTTTTCCCACTGCACACAGCGTCTATGCTCATGTCGCACCTGCCTGCATATATCCTCTGCGTAGAGCGCAAACATGTGGATTCTTTTTCTCCAGCCATATATTCATTTGGTAGGCATAAGGTTACCCCTATATGGCTTCAATTGCCTTCTGTTGATGTACCCAAGGATATTCCTCCCGCGCAACGCGGCCAAGCGCAATGCACCTCCATTAGTGATCTCCTTCACAATATACGACCCCAACCAATGCTTTCTGAACTTCTCTGGGTGGCGCACAAACTGACTGTCGTACAATAAAACAAGATCTTATTCTATTAATGCCTTCTATCAGATGTGCCTTCTGTACTTTCTGATGAAAGTTGGCAATAAACCGTTCCTCCTCTAATGCAACCAATTGTGATAGATGTTCCTCCATAATGCCTGGTTCAACCATATTAGTTACTGTTGTGATGTGCAGGCTTTGGATGATGTATTCCATTAATATGATGGCTTCTTGTCCATAGACCATCCTGAATGGTGTTTTCCCATTCAAATTCTTGCATGTAGTCCTATAAGCCCATAAGACAGAAGGGATGTGCACGTCTCAATCATTCCGGTTAACATTGTAGATATTTATGAGTGCAATCTCCAGGATTTTTTTAAAGGCTTCTACTATACCATTTTCCTGAGGGTGATAGGAAGTACTCATCTAGTGACGTATCTGGAATTCCTTTGTCAAAGCTTCAATGGTTTCATTAACAAAGTGTGTACCCCAATCACTCATCAATGTCTTTGGGCACCCAAATCTAGTCAAGATATTTTCAAAAATAAGCTGCGTAGTAGTGTCTGTAGTACAATATTTTACTGGCTTGGCTTCTACCCATCTGGTTACATAATGTGTTGCAGTGATGAAATAGTGCGCGCTTGTCTTTTTCTCGGGAGGATTAATAGGTCCAACAAAGTCTATGGCCCATTTATAAAAAACCTGTAGGTTCATCTGCAGACATGCATCACAAGCTCGATAATAGGCCTATGCATCACTGTGCAGTGTGGGCCACCATAACCCAGCATGTAGCACCTTTTGCAAAGTAGCTTTCACTGCATACTATCCTCCTGCCAATCCCCCATGAGATTTAGCCAAGATGTCTTTTATTTCATGTTCTAAGACATACCTTATTAACACTTAATCTGCTCCCAACTTGTATAGTTGACCAACAATTAATGCAAAGTCCGTTATGTGTGAAACAAACTCCTTTTTTTGCACCTATTATTCAGCAGGCGCACTAACTGTAGTCAGAAAGTGAATGATATCTGCAAAATTTTCATCAACCATTTTAATGGAAAAGAGTTTTGCATCAGGTAGTCCCTCCTCCAGACTGGTTGGTTCCTCCCCATTCTCAATGTGTGATAAGTGATCAGGTCCAAAATTCAATCTATGGGGCTTAAAAATTATTTCAAAATCATATTCCTAAAATAGCAAAAACCATCTACAAATCATCCCCCTGAACATAGGCTTGTTGACCAGGTACTTCAAAGCATAGTGGTCAGTGAACATATTGAAGTGCCCTCCTAGTATATAATTCCTATATTTCTGCAGAGCATAGACCATAGCCAAACCTTCCCTCTCTGTGGTTGAATAGTCGCGCTCTACACTGAAGAGATTCCTACTTGCAAAGGCAACAGGGTGATCAATATCTCCTTCTCCTGGCTATGGTAAAACAACCCCAAGTGCAAGGGCCAGATGCCTCAACATTCACATGGAATACCTTGGACCAGTCAGGGAATATTAAAATAGGTGCAGTAACCATGTTTTCTTTTAGCAGCTCAAATCTCCTTTGGCATTCCTCATCCCAGGAAAAGGACACATCTTTCTTCAACAAGTTATCCATGGGTGCGGTGATCATAGCATAGCCCTGAATGAATTTTCTATAATATCCTGTGTGTCCTAGAATAGAGCATAGTTGTTTCTAATTGGTAGGAACCTCCAGGTTCATAATAACTAGAATCTTGGTTGGATCTACCATCAGCCCTTTTTGACAAAAAAATTCCCCAAAGAGATTCTAAAAGGAACACAGAAGATACACTTATTCAAGTTAAAAGAGATATGATTCTTCCTGCAAGTGTCGAGCATCATGTGCAGGTTGGAAACATGCTTCTTTAGTAGTCCAAACACAGCCCAATCATCAAGGTACACTTCCAAAAACTTGTGCATGAACTCTTACACTGAAATTTTTTTGCAGTTGGCAATATCCTTCATCTGCGCTTCCCATGTTGGATCAACACATTCTATCTGAGGCTAAGAATCATCAAATATAATTGCTTCTATATCATGTAGGGCTTCGTCCAATCCTTATGATGCACCAGCCATGCCCAAGGTTAATATAAAACTTTCACACATTGTTACCTAATTAAGAGTCCCTTGACGTAGCCCAGTTTACAAATACGGCGTAGTAGGGATTGGTACCAACATATGGATAAACATGTGAACCCTTTCAGCCCTAGGCTTCTTATCCCAAACCTCCATCCACGTAGCCAGGTGTTTGCGCAAATCACCTCGCCCACCAATAATATCAGTGGGTTGGGCAGTGGGCTCCTCAAAATGCAAGTGCATCATTCTATTGCATTCCTCCCAATCCTAAAAGTTCCCTTTGTGTGTATCCCACCAACATACTGGGGTTTCACACATGGAAAGATTGAGTGCCCAGAACCTTCGCTCTTTCGGGACAACCTTTTCCAGTTTTTCCAAAAATAAAACAACAATGCTAGAACCATCAAAATAGGGTAATTATCGTACCTCTGAGGAGATGCATTGAAAATTTTTAGTGAATGTGAGGCAGTGCAACACAGAAACATCATGCAGGCGATTCTTCCAGTTCTCAATTTCCCCATTTGATTCATAGACACATGAGCTGTCCTTTTCCCAATTCAACATCCCATTAGCAGTTGGGTTGATCAAATCCTCGTCTCATGTAGTCAACTTGTAGATATGGTCGACATCGTCTCCGTCATGCACTGGTTCTATATATCTCTCCCCTTCCATGGGATCTAAGGTACTATAACCCGAGTACCACTTTTTTCAAAAATCATACTCCTACATTTTAAGTTGATGATGCCCCCCATGTCGATGGCCCAATCCAACCCTAGCAAAGCAAGGTAGGGTTGCGTATCATCCACATTTTGTATTACTTAAAAATATACGTGTACCTTTACTCCAACAATATCTACTAGAACCTATGGGAGTCTCCCCAATGGAATAATATTATGTTGATTAGCCATGCGTAGCTGAATGGTGGACCATTACATCTTTGGTTCGCCCATCTTCTATTAGGTTTTCTTAGGTAGGAAATTCATATCAGATCCCAAGTCCAAAATGACTTGATCCATCTCATATTCCCCAATTTTCATGGTCATGCACATCTCCCGACTAGTTCTATTCTTATTCTTGTAGATCTTGTTTACAACCTTTCTCTTAGTTTGAGGAAAGTCCTTATCCACATAGCTATCTATTAAATCTTGAAGGTTATCTACTATTTTTTTGTTATTCAATAGTTTGATGCATGCTTGCAATAAAGGTTAGACTTCGTCATTGATTTTTTCTTCCGTGATTGAATTGGATGTGGACGCACCTCCAGCAGCAAAATACTTTTTAGCTTCTACAAAATTCTCCTTCTCCCTCTGTAGGTTGAGTCGTTCCTTATTTTTAGAAGCCTTTCTGATCTAGGACTCTATGTCAGCCTTCTTTCCCTCATCTTCTCCAGTGGTAGCACCACTCCGTGTAATTATGTTTACACTCAAATCATCATCCCGCAGCTCAGCTCTAACCATTTGTATATTATGCATAGGTTTCTGTTGTTGCTTCTCCTGATAACCTTAAATAACATGATCAAACTCTCTATAATACCTACAATATTGTCACGCAGGTTTCAAATAGTCACACGCAAAGTGTCCAACATCTCCACAGTTGTAGCAGATCAATTGTCCTCTTCCACGGCCTCTTCCTCCCCTTCCTCTGGCTAGAGATCCACCATGCCTAGACGGGGATTTTGGTGAAGATGGGTCAACCTGCACACTATAGAGGTTGGAATTTTCTATCATTAGATCAAATGTGCAGCAGTGGTGCTCATCATTGCCAACCGATGAACAAAACCTACACCATTGTTGCTTCAGTTCTGGTACATAACTTCCTAATCAAGGGAAATGGTTTCTGTCATGTCACCCAGCCATTTGACAATCAATGCACCAGAGCGTGGGAGTACCACTCAGTCCTGTAGCATCCCTAGGTCGCAATGGATTTGGTCCTCTTGCTTACATGTAATCTTGAAGCAAGGTACACTGATCTTTAGTGTGACCTGAACCCTTACAACGTATACACCCTACATTTGTGCCGAATTCTTTTCCTCTATCTCTGCGCAGGTTCTAAATTTCCAAGTGCATCGCTTCTAACTGAATTTTTATTTGTAGAGTTCCAAATTGGTCATCAGTTTTGGGCACGACTTTCAATTTCATGGCAAATTCAAGAGCCTCAGGCTGAGAATCAATTTTCTGTTGATTCAGTGGTCCACACAAGTGTGGTAAGAGCATGTAAATGAACCATTCTTTATGCTTCTTATCATCATAGATAAATCGTCCATCACTGACAGTGCGCTTCAATCATTGATCTACCTCCTAGACATATTTTTTTGGTTCTTGTCAAATTTATTTCAGCTCTATTACACATTGTGATTAGGACTATGGTTTTCATATTACTGCTTTAAGGCCTTATTGATTTCATCGACAGTAGGATCATCATTCTGAGCAAGATACCCCATAAACCAATCCAGTGCACGACCCTCAAATGCTAAATGTGCCCTCGTAACAACATCAGTGTTGACATTTTGTGCAGTCCATACTGCATCTGCAACAAACCATAATCTCTCCATTTCTTCATCTCCTTCACCTTTTATGGTGGGTAGCTTCACATGTGTAGCCATATCACCTCCTGGTGGTGGTGGAGGTGGAGTAGGAGATAACTTACCCCTGCACGATTTTGACTTCGGGGTAGCTAGAGGGCTACCTCTAGCGTGCATAGCCTCACCACTCTCTGTATCACTATTAGGTGTGTTTCTCAAAGGGTTGTATATCAATCTGTCTCCCCTTTGGTTAACCCAGAAGTACTCTCCACTACACTTAATTCTTTCAACTTTGTTTGGGGTCATTCACTCGGTGTGATTGCACAAAATACCATTTTCACACAATAGAATCTTAATCAGAAAAGGCATAGAGCATATGAAATTACCTCTCAGTCCTTTGAAGAACCTCCTTTCTGTTTTAGAATATGACACAAATTGATCTATTGCAAAGTCTGTCACAAACCCACCCAGAATTCTATCAACCCAATGGTCTACAGTGCGGGTGATGGAGTTAGCAGTCTGCTCTAACTCTTGGATTAACTCAAGCGTCCATTGAGTGATATTATCATCCTTCCAGTAGGCTTGAAACTCAACTAACCTTAATAACCACTCCTGTAATTCATGCACAAATTTCACAAAGAAAATTTCATGGACCTCTTTGAAAATATACTTATTTTCCCACTCTTTAGCAAACAACTTCTTACTTTTGTTCTCCTTGGTGGAGAATTCACGTATATTTTTCTCAAACCAATCTTCTAATTCAGTATTCGATGGCTGCCACAACATCTAATCTCTCTCAAAATGATCCTAGTCCAGACAACAGAACCATTTTTTGGCTTGAAGGTTCCTTACCTAGGTTTAGAGGTAGCATGTAACCAAAAAATCCCTCTTAATACTGGCCCTTTCGGCAATGACTTGCTTGTGCAAGCCAAGCTCTCACCTGAAGTAGTATGGGGGGGTGGTGGAACTAGGTTTCCACACCTTGAGAGATAATTAAATGAAGTGGGTGTCTTCAGATCTATCTTATCACATAGACTGACTTGTGGACCAGAAGCCTTAACCAAAAACGCTAGGTTAATTAACATAGGTTTAACCCAACGCGCACGCACATACAGTGTATCCGCAATCCCTTTAAGTCTTCTAACAATGTAATATTCAGCTTTCACAACAATATATCTATGAAATTATCATTCATTAACATTAAAATAGGTACACAACCAAACCAATCATAGTTGAACAGAAATCATATGCAGGAAATGGAAGTCATACGCAAATAGATCATAAAGAAAGTCACAGATGAATTTGATACTCAGCTTCACCAAAACAGATATTTATTCATCATTTGTTCACATAAACCCTTACAGTTCTTCAGATCTACCCACGCACACAACCAACAAGGTTTGCACACAGCCTGCAGGAGACTTTTCAGACAGAAACACTTAACACATACTTACTTCAGATCAACATACATTCATTACTTTTTTCAAAAACTTACTTATCCAACTTGATCTATACATCTACTTGTACCTTAGCCTGCCCTCATACTAAGGTCCTCAAACCATCATTTGAGACTCTTAGATTTACCCTTTAACCCATTACAAATCATGAAGGGACTTTGACCTACCCCAAAGTCCCTTGATTCTGCATTGCACATGACTCGAAAAAATACAAAAATAATATTATTTAATCCCAAAAATGTGGTCCTAAGGGACCATATTCCAATAGAAACCCTCAGCCTTTTGTCTTCTAGAGCATAAATTGATACCAATTTTTTCTTCAACACAAGCACATACATTACATAATGCAATATAATAGATTCCCATAATTTAAATGAAATTTAACAAATCCAAATCCTTTAACGGGATGAGTGGAGTTGTCTCCAAGAATAATTTTCAAATTTGAATCCCTCTCTACAAAGTTAGAGATAACTTTATTGTAACCATAGAAGTGATGAGTGGCCTCACTATCAACCAACCAACTATCCTAGGAATCTGGAGACGAACTAGTAAGAGTAGAAATAAGGATATATTTAGATTTATTTGCAACATTACTTTCATACTTGGATAATTTTGACTTCTTTTGTGGACAACGATCTTCTTCATGGTCACTTGAAGCATCTCTCCTTCTTCTAACATTTCTTCCATCATGGTTATTCCTTCGATCATCTCTCCTCATTTTATCATTGATTCTGTTGTTGTTTCTTGTAGTATTCTAATGCAGTCCATTATTATTCTCAGGGAGATATCGAGCATAATGACCCTTCTTGTGACAATTGTAGCATTCGATATGCGAGTATTCTTTCCTTTTATTTTTATTTCCAGGAGGAGGCTTTCTTGAATTTGATGGACCTCCTTTCCCTTTCTTCTTCTTCTTGTCATGAGAAATGAATTAATTGTGTTCTTCTTCTTCATGCTTTTGAATCCTTCGTCTTCCTATCATCTTGGACTCTTCTTGAGTGAGCTTTCCAACATTTTTATCAAATGAAGGAAGGAAATTTGTGTTGCTAATAGTATTTATTAATGTTTCCCAAATAGGAGGATGACCTCTTAAAGTCATGACTACAGTTCCTTGTTAGGTAAAAATTATCCAACTTTTATCATTTTATATCTCACACGATATATCCTCATTATGTAAGATTGTATGGACTATCCTTTATTCATCTTGATTTGACTATATTGGATCTTTCAACCTTTCCAAAGATGATTTCTTCAATCCTTGTATCCTCTTGGGCTTTTCCCTCACCTTAACTCTCATACCATGTTAATTTTACATTTTTCTATGTTGCATCAATTACTTTAGCCCAATTCCAAACTTCACTTAGAAATATTTCCAATGACAATTAGTCTCTCCATTCATTAATAGTAATTGAAGATAGAACAATAAAATTAATGACAAAGGAGACAATAAACACATCAACAAGAGACACCATATTTGGTCAAAGACCAGGGAAAAACCCACTACGAGGAAAAATATTTGAAAATATTCTTCTATTATATTCTCATAAAATGTTCATAAGATATTACAATGAGCCTAATACACTATGTACAATAATATAACCCAACAACTTGTGCACAGAGGTCAAATATATCAAACTTGATTCATATTTCAGGCAACTTCAGGAACCTTCAGATGACAGTAAACGATAATAAAAAATAGAGTTGCTACCATAATACTGCATGCCCACCTTTAGGATCTGAGTTGCTACCTTGTCCATAGCTAGTTTGAGCTAGACTAGATCTGGTAGTGTCAAGCTCGTGAATCAACCAAAAACCCTAATTTTTGAGCGACCTTTGGACCTTTGATTTTGGACCTCTGTACAATCTATTTCTTCATCGATGTCTCAAAGCAAATCAAATATAAGAAAATAATATGTTTGATGTTGTGATGTCCAAATGATCTTCTACGTCACTTTTATTTATATGCTTCAAAGAGGTTCCAATGATGTTCATTTGATGTTGAGGCTGACCTATCCATATGAGTGAAGCCGACCTAATCCAATATTCATGAGTGGGTGCAAAATCAAAAATCAACTTCTTCTTATCCTAATGAGGTGATCTTTAGGTCGATTTTGGTCCTCTCAGAACGAGGAGCTAAATGTCATCATCATCTCCATCAAGTGAGTTGTCCAAAGTGGAATGTGACCACAATTTCATAATTTTAACAAGGGCCCTTTTTATCATAGTCATCCTTCTTCTCTCCACCCTCCAATTCTACCACCAAAACCCTATTTTTTGAAACCAACTTCACCACCACTGTGAGCATCCCTCCAAGTGAAAAATAGGCCTCCCAAGGGTTTTGAGTTTGATTGGAGGTGTTTTTCACCTCTCCCTCACATATTTCCACCTTCTCCCACTTTTCCACACCTTCCTTGTGCCATTTTCATCCTTAGATTCCTCTCGCCTTGTTTCTTGTAGTACTTCAGGACTTCCTATAGCAATTACAGGAGATCATGTACAAAATTCATGTAGCAGCATTGTAGGTCACCATTTTAACTCCAAATTAGCTCATTTTTTCCTTTTGAACCTAGATTAGGATGCATTTGACCTCCATATTTAAATTCATGATAAAAAGACACCCTTGGGCCACTGAAAAGCTCCTTCCTTCCTTGCTGCAAAAACAGAGTAGGCATTAGTGTACCATTTCATTTCAGAAGTAGATTGAATAAGACATCAGTTTACATGCAAGTAAAAGTGAAAAATATATAGGAGTTAGTTTATGCTTTGATGAAGTGTGTGATGACAGAATAATTCATTTACTGCAAATGAATAAATAGCTAGATGAAGTATTGCTTGTTAGGTCCCTATATTACTAGTTCAGTTCCTTATTGTTATTAGTGTAGCCCCCTTATTGTTATTTTTGTACCCCTGTAACCCAAATATTGTTACTATTGTGCCCTTACATTATTATCGTTAGGTCGACTAGGATTATATTGTGGCCCCATGTAGTCCTATATATAGAAGGATGTTTTGGTCATTTCTATCATCCAAGAATTGTTCATTTATGTAATGTATTGGAGGTTTCCCCCTCGAAGTGCCTGATTTCTAAGGCATTGATCTCTCTTCTCTTCTATTTTTGGAGCTGGTTTCATAACATTTGGTACCAGAGATTTGGATTCTATGGTTTCGCTGCACCTAAAAGGTGATTGTGGAATTTTCGCTATAACGCTTTTTCTACGAAGGTTCAAAAGTGGAAATTTTTACAGAGAGAAGCCGAAATCCTAAGGAACGTCGTGGAAAATTTTCAGATCTTGTTTCGCAATAATTTCAGAGATATGATCTGTGAAAGTTAGGGATTTTTGCAGGCTCCTGAATTTAACCTAAACAGATCATCATGGAATTTTTGCTATAACTTTTTTTTTACAAGGGTTTAGAAGCTGGAATTTTTATAAAGTGAAGCTGCAATACTGAGGAACTTCGTGGGAAAATTTTAGAGCTTGATTCCCAATATTTTGGAAGATAGGGTCTGTGGAAGTTTGGGATTCTTTAGGCTCCTAAATTTCATCTCAAAGAGGTGACTGTGGAAAATCGTCATAACTATCTCTCTAAGCATTGGATTGGAATTCTGTAAAAAGTGGCTGCAATTACACGGGTTTTAGTTTACTTTGTATCAATTTTAGAAATGAATGAGGAAACAGTGACATGTGGCACATCGTACAAGGTCGCTCTATTGAACCAGTCCATAATTAGGTCATTGTGGGAGATTGGGCATAACTTTGTCTTGAAGAATCCAAATCAGGTGAGACTTGTGGAAATTTAAATAAGCTTCAAAGGGCTACTACAGGGCCAAATTTCAGATATTGAAGATCGAATATCGTAGAGATAATTTAGTTTCAATATCGAGCTCCTCAAAATCAGAAAAAGTTGTATATTTTTTTTTTCAAATTTCACAAGTCTTGTTTGAAAAATCAGTTTTAAGTGATTCCAAAGGCCTATTGAGCATATATATTAGTATTGGGTTCTAAAATTCCTCCTAGAAAGAATTCAACGCCCACTAAGCCCTCGGAGTACTCTACTATGACTCATGAAGATGAATAATTGCAACATGATCTATCAAAATTACAAGAGCAAGTGCACCAAAATTCTCTCTTGCAAAGAGCAACAAAAAATGAAATGGAAGTCTTGAAGAAAGGCGTGGAAGTGAAGATGGATGGTTTGAAGAATAATATGGATGGTTTGAAGAAAGGCATGAAAGCTAAGATGAATGGCATGGAAGCTAAGATGGATGGTATGGAAGCTGTCATGGAAGCTAAGATGGATGACATGGAAGAAAAAATGAAAGAAAAAATGGAAAACATGAAGAATGATCTAAAAGTAGACATGGAAGGTTTTACAAAGTTGATACAAGAAATATTTCCTAATGACGAAAATATAGTAGAGGAAACTCATGATGAGAGAAAAATAAATGTTAATTGTGATTTCATAAACTCTAATGTTGGATGGAAGAACCACCATATTCCAAAGATGGATATGAGGAATTTTGATGGAAAGGATCTCGTGACATGGATACTACATATGGAGCAATATTTTGATCTCAATAATGTGAAAAACACACAAAAGGTACGGATTGCAACTTTACATTTAGAACAAAATACATTTGTATGGTATTGATGGCTTTGATCCCCTAAAAAAATTACACTTGTTCAATTTTTACAGAGGAAATGATAGCACATTATGAGGATACAAAAAGAAACACCTTCTTTAGCCAATTGAAAAATCTCAAACAAAAGGGTTCAGTGGTGGAGCACATTGAGGACTTCCAAAAATTGAATATAAGGGTAACAGATATTCTAGAGGAACACGGGATTAATTTATTCATAGGGAATTTAAATGATAACATCCAACATGAAGTTCACGTTTGGGAACCTGATTCATTGTAAAAGGAATTTAGGTTAGCAAGAAGAATTGAATGTAAAATTATGGCAACAAGGAATCCTACAAATCACATATATAAAGATGGAAGTGTTGCTATTCCTAGACTTCCACAACCTACAAGGTTGACACCACAACAATTAGAAGAAAAAAGAGAAAAAGGGATTTGCTACAGTTGTGATAGAAAATACACTAAAGGTCATAAGTGTGCTGAGAAGAAATTATTTTACATAGATTTTGAAGAGGAAAAATAAAATGAGCAAGAATCTTCAAAAGAAGAGGATATACACCAAGAACCAACCCTAGAAGAGGAATAAATGAGTCCTACCATATCATGTAATGCATTGGCAGGAATTACCACTCCTCAAACTCTCAAGATAGAAGGAAAATCAAGAAGAAAAAGGTAATAGTGTTGATTGATTCGGGTAGTACCCATAATTTTATTCAATGTAAGGTAGCCAATGAATTGAATTGTTTCCTATACCCAACACCAAAATATCAAGTGATGGTTGCAAATGGAGGAAATATAAATTGCTCTAGAAAATGCCATAATATAAAGCTAACCATGGGGGAATATGTATTGAATAGTCAAATGCTTTCCATTCCAATGGGAGGTGCTAATGTTGTACTAGGATTACAATGGTTACAATCTTTGGGGAGGGTAGCTTTTAATTTTCAAGAACTTTTCTTGAAATTTTTTTCAGAAGGAAAGGAAATCGAATTATGGGGTATCACAGGGAAGCCAAGAAAGATAATAAGCTCTAATTTCATGACAAATATTCTGAAGAAAGAACAAGGAGGCGTAATTTCACAATTATGCTCACTAAAGGTTCCAACATCAAAATCGTCTATTTCTGCAGATCTCCAAAAATTCTTGGACAATAATTCCAAGGTGTTTGAAACTCCCAAAGGACTCCCACCTATTTTTTACCATGATCATGTTATTCATTTGATTCCAGGAAGCGTTCCTCCAAACATCAGGCCTTATAGATATCCTTATAGCCAAAAGAGCGAAATTGAACGTATGATTGCATAAATGTTAGAGGTTGGTATAATTCAGCCTAGTCAAAGTTCTTTCTCTACTCCAGTAGTATTAGTGCACAAGAAGGATGGATCATGGCACATGTGTCCGGATTATAGGGAGCTCAATAAGCTCCCCATTAAAGCTAAATTTCCCATTCCTATGATTGATGAATTATTGGATGAATTACATGGAGAAATTTATTTTACCAAGTTGGATCTTCGTTCAGGATATCATCAAATTAGAATTAAGACTGAAGATATTCCAAAAACAACATTTTGAACTCATGAAGGTCATTATGAATTTTTGGTCATGCCTTTTGGCCTTACCAAAGCACCTTCTACATTTCAAGGGTTGATGAATTCCATTTTCAAACCCTTCCTTAGAAAATTTGTGCTAGTATTTTTTGAATTTATACTAATCTACAGCAGGTCTTGGAAGGATCATGTTCAACATGTTGACAAGGTGCTCAAACTATTACAGGAGAAACAATAATTTGCAAAAACATCAAAATGTTTCTTTGGATTACAAGAGGTGGAATATCTAGGTCATATTGTATCTCACGAGGGTGTTAAGGTAGACCCTAACAAAATTAAATCCATTAAGTAATGGAAAGTCACCACAACCATAAAGCAATTGCGAGGATTTCTCGGGTTAACAGGGTATTATCGCAATTTTGTTAAGAATTATTGGAGAATAGCAGCACCTCTAAAAACATTATTGAATAAAGATGCATTTTCATGGAATCCTGAAGCAACTAAGGCCTTTGAACATCTTAAAGAGGTAATGTGCCTAGCACCGGTCTTAGCTACGCCAAACTTCACAAAAACCTTTATTGTGGAATGTGATGCCTCAGGAAATGAAATTGGTGTTTTTTTAATGCAAGAAGGAAAACCCATTGCTTTTGAAAGTCGTCCAATCAAAGGAAAGTATTTATAGAAAGATATTTATGAGAAGGAAATGTTAGAAATACTACATGCACTAAAGAAATGGTGACCTTACCTAATGGAAGACACTTCAAGGTAAAATGATAGCAAAATTGGGGTGCAGGTGCTAAGGAGAGTTGTTCACTCTTGTGTCTCAATATTTACTTTCACCAAGGGAGTCTTCTAAATTTTCATATTTTAATTTCATTCATCAAATTCGTGGAATTTTATTAATGAAACACCATAGTCTAATATTATATCACCCCTCAAATAATATGGCCTATGGTTCCTTTTAAATAAAGCACCCAAAACTATATTTTCCCTTTAAAAGCACTTTAACTATTGCATGAACCCTTTTCGAAATATTGCATTAAGGTATAAAGACCGACGGTCAAACCTTTTTAAACAAATATTGAAACCTTAAGCTTATACTATTAACCATGCGAATGATTATTAAATCTCCGACATAAAACCTTTAGCAGCACTTAATTCTTTTGGGCCCATGAACCCAATATATTAAATAAATATTCAATAATGTTAAAACCGTTGGGGTATACCTTGAGTTATACTCCGTGCAGCTTGCCACGTGATTACCCTTGGATCCAGTGCTTAGCGGATTGGATGGATCTCATCGAAATCACATTTTTTCAAGGGCTGAACGTTAACGCTCCAAAAAAACGCAAAATGGGCGATTTTACAAACATGATGTGGAGAAAACTTATTGGATCACATTTTTATTTCTAAAACCACTCCTCAACCCAAATTCCGCATGATACCGGTGGGATCCTCCTCCTAAACCGCTTTCTCCAAACTAGTATTTGAACAATGTTCAACTCGGATTTTCACAACATTTTAGTTTATTTCTTCAGTTCTTCTTCCCACGTTAACACTGTGGGTTGGCCTCAACAATATCATTCCACCAGCAACAAAAAAATCCCATTCACTCCAACAAACAGGGTTTCAATATTCCTTGAATAAACAGAGTAGGAATATGACTTCGCTCTTCCAACAGAGCCACCATTCGACCTTCTTCAAGTTTTCTATATAGAGAAAATACATTTGATTCATCCACCGAGAATATGAATTCAAAGGCAGACAAAGAAACAAGGAGGTTTCACAAATAATTGGCTCTCATTCAGGTTATACACAGAAAGCATAGATTCAACATCATTAAGGAAATATGCACCTTTACACAGAGATTGAGTATGTTAATTACAATCCATTCAACACACAGATAGCCAATGAGACTAAAATTTATTCAACAGAGAGCAATGCTTCTCAATTCAATCTTCCACTACCAAATCCCCCCTTACTCTGTATCAGGGGTGTACATTTATAGATTATTACATGACTGTTCTGCTCCTCCTTGATGATCGTTTTATTCTTAACATAAAAAGCCTAATTAAATAATAATATTGTAATTCTATCAACAGAAACCAAATATCCTGACATGAATCAACTATTTGACTTCTGCAGTTACTAAACTAACCCTAACTGCTCCAAGTGCAATAGACAGCTAAGGAATTGACACATTTATAGTACATTCCTTGAACAATTTCAAACTCTTCTAGCCACAACATGTGGACAATTCTCTCACATTGCTGGCTAGTGTCCAATGCCCCTGCATCAGACTCCTGAGGGAAATTTTCTTCATGGGCTCCTATCCATGAGCTCTTTCACAAAACTGCCTAGCTTCTGCAACATAACTTCTGTCATCCAAGTAGCATCTTCATCTGGCTAGTCCTTCCACTTGATCAAATATTGGAAATATTCTTGTCCTCTAGTTCTCTTAGACACCTTCTTGTCCATGATCTTCTCCGGTTGTAATGGTTATGCAGTAGGTAATTACTTCACCCACTCAATATGTTCTTTATCTTCTTGTCTTTCATCTATGCCACCATATTCATACCTGTACAAATCTTCAACATTAAATATGGGAGATATCCCCACATCAGGAGGCAATTCAATTTCATAAGAATTAGTAGAAAATTTTCTCAGTATCTTGCATGGTCCAATCTTCTTGAACTTCAATTTTTTATACTGCTTCTTTGGAAATCTTTCCTTCCTCAAGTGTGCCAAAACCAAATCTCCAACTTCAAAATTGACTTCTCTTCTGCTCAAATATTCTCTTCCCTTGTATTTGATGTTGTTGCCTTGTAGTTGATGTTTTACCAGCTCATGTATTTCTTGAATCTATGAATCAAATTCTTCTCCATCAGCACTCCTCCACTCTGCCTTTCCGAAGTTTCTCAATTCAGATATTCCTCTGGGGTGCATTCCATAAACAATATGGAATGGGCTCTGTCCCGTACTTCTATTCGGTGAATCATTGTACGCATATTCTGCCTATGGTAAAATATGGTCCCACTGTTTGGGATTCTCTCCTACAAGGCTTCTCAGAAGATTACCCAGAATTCTATTTACTACCTCAGTTTTCCCATCAGTCTGAGGATGATAAGCTGAGCTGAAACTTAGTTTAGTACCAAGCTTCTTCCACAATTTCCTCCAAAAATGGCCCACAAATCTATTATCTCTATTAGGAACAATACTCTTACGCAACCCATGTAATCTAACAACTTCTTTGAAAAACAAGTTGGCAACATGAGTAGCATCACTGGTTTTATAACATGGAATAAAATGTGCCATCTTGGAAAATATGTCAGCTACAAAAAAAATTGTATCATTCCCTCTCTGTGTCTTGGGAAATCCTAAAACAAAATCCATAATCACCATATCCGAAGGCCTATCTAGAATAGGCAATGGAATGTACAAACCTGCATTCTAGCTTCTCCCCTTTGCATATTGACAAATTTTACAATTCTTCACAAATTTCTCCACCTCAGACCTCATCTTTGGCCAATAATAAAAATGACTCAGCTTCTCATAAGCTTTATCAGTACAAAAATGTCCAGCAAGTCCACCGCTATGCTTTTCTTTGATTAAATTCTCCCTCATGGAACAATTTGGTACACACAATTGATTTCTTCTAAACAATAAGCCCTCTTGCAAGAAATAGTCCAACCACTAACTTATTTCTATCAACACAGTGTTACAGCATGCTTCAAATGCTTCCTTGAAATCTGAAACTGTTTTATAAAGTTCCTTAAGAAATTCAAATCCTACCACTTCAAATTGGTTTTCTTGAACAAGCATGTTCCTCCTACTCAAGGCATCAACTACCTTAATTTCTTGGCCACTTATAGCTTCAAAACAAAATTAAAACTCTGGAGATATTCAATCCATTTGGCATGTTTGTGATTAAATTTGGGCTGCTACATAATATACTGTAAAGCATGGTTATCTGAGTATAGCACAAATTCTTTAGACATTAAATAATGCCTCCACTTCTTCAATGCCTGCACAATTGCATACAATTCTTTTTCATAAGAGGAGTACTTTATTCTTGTCTCATTCAGCTTCTCACTGAAATATGCTACAATCCTATCATCTTGACTCAACACAACTCCAATAGCCTCTCCACTGGAATCACACTTCACTTGAAATGGCTTGTTAAAATCAGGAAAAACTAGAACAAGCTTTTCAGTTATCTTCTGTTTCAAAAGCTGAAAATTCTTTTTAGCTTCAACAGTCCATTTTAATGGATGTTTGTCCTTTTTTATGGTTTCAATGATGGGTGCATTAATCTTGCTAAAATTCCTTATAAATTTTCTGTAAAAAATGGCAAGTCTATGGAAACTTCTTACCTCAAAAACACTTCTTGGTGAAGGCCACTCCAAAATTGCCTTGACCTTTTCTGGATCCATCTTCAGTCCTTCAGCAGAAACAAAAAAACTCAGATATACCAATTCTTCTTTCATGAATGAACACTTCTTTAAATTTATCAGTAGCTTCTCTTGATGTAACTTCTTCAAGACATAATTAAGATGCCTTAAATGTTCTTCCTTTGTTCTGCTGAAAACTAGTGTGTCATCCAGATATACTATTACAAATTTACCAATAAATTCATTTAACACTTCATTCATGATCCTCATAAAAGTACTAGGTGCATTTGATAACCCAAAAGGCATTACCAACCACTCATACAGTCCTTCATTTGTTTTAAAGGTTGTTTTCCATTCATCACCCTCCTTTATCCTAATTTGATGATATCCACTTTTCAAATCTAATTTTGAAAAATATTTTGCTCCACTCAAACAGTCCATTAAATATTCAATTCTAGGCAAAGGGAATCTATACCTGATTTTTATCTTGTATATTTCTTTGGAATCAGTGCACATTCTCCAACCTCCATATTTCTTTGGGCTCAACACTGCAGGTACTGCACATGGACTCAAGCTTTCTCTGATCATACATTTTTCAACCAATTCCTACACTTGCTTTTTGATTTCTTCATTCTCTGTGGGAGTCATTCTATAGGTTGCTTTGTTTGATAGATTTGATCCTGGGATCAAATCTATCTGATGGCTGATTTTTCTTACAGGTGGCAATTCATCAGGAAAATCATCCACAACAATATCACAATAATTGTCCATCATTTCTTGAATTTCAATTGGAAAATCAAAAAAATTTGTGGAAGTAAGCACTACTTTAGGTTTTCAAACTAAAGAAAAATTTACCTCTTCCTCTTCAAGCTGATGTAAATGCTCTTTTCCACTCATCTATAAAGTCTTTGGATCATACTTTCTGCTTGATGGTTCTCCTTCCTCCATAGGTATCAATATGTGATGCACTCCATCCTTAAAGAATTTTTAAGTTTTCTTCTTACCATCATGTACTACTGCTCTGTCATACTGCCAAGTTTAGCCCAGCAGTATGTGACACACATCCATAGGCATCACATCACACATGACCTTGTCTTTGTAGTTGCCCATCTGCAATTCTATCTCACATTGCTCCTTCACGATCAGCTGGTGTCCTTTATGAAGCCATGACACCTTGTAGGGTGTTGGATGTTCCCTTCTCTTCAATTTTAGTTTCTCTATCACCTCTGTAGAGAAAAAATGGTCTGTGCTATGACTATCAATGACCAATTGACAAAATTTCCCTTGGACTTTGCACACACTCCTGAACAAAGTCTTCCTTTTTGCTGGTTCAGAAACTTCTTTTGTTTGCTTCAGTAAAACTTTATTGACCACCAAAGACTCTCCCTTCTCTGGTAGAATTTCTTCTTATATTTTAGATAGCCTTGCTCCCTCTTCTCCAATCTGAGCAACAATTGCATTTCTCTGACCGATACCCATATTCTCTGGGCATTCATAGTGTTTATGGCCCAATTCGTGACATATGTAACACCTCACTTCTCTTCCTCTTCCTCTACCTCCTCTTCCTCTGTAGGAACTCCTTCTGCCCCTTGCATCACCCTCTATGGATGC
Organism: Pinus albicaulis; assembly: GCA_034641835.2. Taxonomy (NCBI): domain Eukaryota; kingdom Viridiplantae; phylum Streptophyta; class Pinopsida; order Pinales; family Pinaceae; genus Pinus; species Pinus albicaulis. The sequence continues at coordinate 1,500,923,995 of CM076575.1, forward strand.
ATTCTGAGGTGAGCTGTTGCTAAGCTCCATCCCTTGGTGTTGTAGACCTTCCTCTACCACCTTGACTTCCCTTTCCTCAGAAATTACCTCTTCCTTTGGCATATTTCTTTCTCTAGAGTTTTTCTTCAGCTTTCAAGGCCATTTGATAAGCCTCTTCTACTGTCCTAGGATACAAAATACCTATCTCATCTTGGATGTCCAACTTGAGACCATTCACATACCTGGAAACCTTCTCTGCTGTGTCCTGATTTGTCCATCTCTTATACTTACTTTACAAAACTCCTCTGTGTATTCTTTCACTGTCATCAATCTCTGTCTAAGATTCTGCATTTGTCTAAAAAATGTAAGCTGATAATCACTAGGCAAGAATTTACCTCTCAGCTTTGCCACCATCATGGTCCAACTCTTGATTGGTTGTTTACTAGCTCTCCTTCTCTCTACTTGCACTCCATCCCACCATAGTGCTGCATGTCCCTTCAACTTTGTCATTGCAAACTTGACTCTTTTGTGTTCGCCCATTTCTTCATAATCAAAGCACTTTTTCATCTCATTAATCCAGTCTATCAGTTCTTCTGGATTCAATCCTCCTGCAAAGCTTGACATTTCAAGTCTACGCTTGGATGTAGACCCCAGAACAGACTTAAGGAGTCTCATCTCAGGAGGAATCTCAACATTCTCTCCTGCCTCTTCTTTAGTTTCAAGTTCACTGACATCTTCAGGATCTCTTGGGTGTCCTAATTCCATTGCTTCCAATCTAGCTTGGACCTGCTGCAAGGTCTCCAATACTTTTGCGTTGGCAACTGGCCTGCCTCTTCTCCTACCAGCAGCACCTCTAGCAACTGAGGCATCCATGCTGGAATTCTTCTTCTGGCTTTTGGAAGTCGGTTTGTCTCTACAAAATTTCATAAATATTCTATGATACCACAAATTATAGAAAAATTGGGGTGCTGGTGCTAAGGAGAGTTGTTCACTCTTGTGTCTCAATATTTACTTTCACCAAAGGAGTCTTCTAAATTTTCATATTTTAATCTCATTCATAAAATTCATGGAATTTGATTAATGAAATACCATAGTCTAATATTATATCACCCCTAAAATAATATGGCTTGTGGTTCCTTTTAAATAAAGCACCTGAAAATATATTTTCCCTTTAAAAGCGCTTTAACTATTGCGCGAACCCTTTTCGGAATATTGCATTAAGGTATAAGGACCGATGTTCAAAACTTTTTAAAAAAATATCGAAACCTTAAGCTTATACTATTAACCACGCGAATGACTATTAAATATCTGACATAAAACCTTTAGCAGCACTTAAGTCTTCCGGGCCCACAAACCTAGTATATTAAATAAATATTCAATATTGTTAAAACCGCTGGGCCATACCTTGAGTTATACTCTGTGGAGCTTGCCGTGTGATTACCCTTGGATACAGTGCTTAGCAGATCGTACGAATCTCATCAAAATCACATTTTTTCAAGGGCTAAACGTTAACGCTCCAAAAAAACGCAAAATGGGCAGTTTTACAAAAATGACGTGGCGAAAAATTATTGGATTGAATTTTTATTTCTAAAACCACTCCTCAACCCAAATGTCACGCGATAGTGGTGGTATCCTCCTCCTAAACTGATTTCTCCAAACTGGTATTTGAACAGTGTTCAACTCAGATTTTCACAGCATTTTAGTTTATTTCTTCAGTTCTTCTTCCCGCGTTAACATTGTGGGCTATACTCAACAATATCATTCCACTAGCAACAATACAATGCCATTCACTCCAACAGACAGGGTTTCAATATTCCTTGAATAAATAGAGTAGGAATATGACTTCGCTCTTCTAGCAGAGCCACCATTCGACCTTCTTCAATTTTTCTATATAGAGCAAACACATTCGATTCATTCACTGAGAATATGAATTCAAAGGCAGACAGAGAAACAAGGAGGTTTCACATAGAATTGGCTCTCATTCAGGTTATACACAAAAAGCGTAGATTCAATAGCAATAAGGAAATATTTGCCTTTGCACAGAGACTGAGTACGTTAATTACAATCCATTCAACACACAGATAGCCAATGAGCCTAAAATTTATTCAATGGAGAGAAATTCTTCTCAGTTCAATATTTCACTGCCAAATCCCCCCTTACTCTGTATCAGGGGTGTACATTTATATATTATTACATGACTGTTTGGCTCCTCCTTGAGGACCGTTTTATTCTTAACATAAAAAGCCTAATTACATAATAATACTATAATTCTATTAACAGAAACCAAATAGCCTAACACGAAGCAACTATTCAACTTCTGCAGTTACTAAAATAACCCTAAATTTGTTGGCAATATGATGCAATGAGTTGTCCTAGATGGCAACCTACTTGATGAAGTTGTCCTTGATGGAAACTGACTTGCTGAGTTGTCTTTGGATAGCAACCTATGTATTACAGATGTAAGAATGATGTATCTACAGTTCATTTCAGATGTGACAAAGAAAAGAATTCCAGTAAATGCCAGAGAAATGATAAATATAATATGTCACAATGTATACGCGAGTTTTTAAAGTCCAAGTCACGTATGCACGCGGATAAGTACGTCCCAAGTCGCGTATTCCCTTTTGCGCTCCAAAATTATGATACCAAGGGGCATTACCATGGTTTTGGCACATAGTATTGAGCGTTGTATGGTTTATTTGATTCCGTCCAAGAATACCATCGGAAGTTGTGTGGTTTTGGCTCATGGTATTGGTAAAGGCTAAAACTATATAAGGGGAAGAGGATCATAGTGCAAAGTGTGCATGTGTAAGGGTTGTTGATGAATAAATTCCTCTAAGGAATATCTGCATGGTTGAACTCTGTTCTTAATTGATAGATCTGAATCTATGATGCACCTATGGATATAATGAAGGTTCAAGATCTCTAGATATAGAAATGATGAATCTCTAGGATGATCTGCAAAAGAAATGATGAAGACCTGGCGCAAGTATGATGAATAAATTGAAGAAATCTGGGTAAATTTATAGATCTGGTCTGTTCTGCAAAATTTATCTTTTACAGATCTATACGCTAGTTTGTCTCGGTAAAAGCGCGTATATACGCGGGTTCGCTTCATTAAAAGCGCGTATGGAAGTTAGGGTTTCTGAAGCTTATTTACAGATATTACTTCTGTGATTTATGTTTTCTCTCTGCTGTCGGTCAATGAAGTCTACTAGAATTTCTGGGTTGATTGAATATGGAGTATGCTGCTAATTTGATAATGAACAAATCTAATCAATGAGTGAGAAAACATGGTTAAATCTGACTGACTGTCTAAAGGTTCTGCATTGCTGAGAAGGTGTCTAACTGAAAGCCTCAGATCTGAATCTGAGATTGATAACATTCTGAAAATCAGTATTCTCATAAGTATATGCAGGTTGATACGAAGAAAAGCGCGTATACACGCAGCTTCGGTGAATAGAAGTGGCGTATGCATTTCATGTTATTAAAAACAATATGCACAAAGGCATACGCAGGTTGGTGAGCAGGAAAGCGCGTATACACGCGGCTTCAGTGAATAAAAGTAGCATATGTTATTTAAATTAATAAATTTTCAGGGTTGAGTCTGTATCTGCATATCTATTCTGAAGTCTGGGTTATTTCTGATATTCTGGTTACAGTGGTCTCACTGTTCTGTTTGAAGTATTGGGCAAAATATGTTTGTTGATGTTAAGTGAAGGGTTGTGTTGAAGCTGTTTGATCCAGTATGAAAATTGATGAAATGTGGTCTGCAGTGGGTCTGAAGGTTGAAGCCTTCAGTATGGCAGTAGAAGCTTTCAGCCAGTAGAAGCTGGTGTTGAAATCAGGGGGTTGAAGCTCCCTTCCAGGAGAGCCTGGTAAACGAGATCAGGGGGTTGGAGCTCCCTTCCAGTTGTAGCTGGAAAACGAGAGAAGGTTGCAGCCTTCTTCAGGTAGAAGCCTGCGTACTGGTATAAGTCTGCATCAGTAGAATGTTGTAAAAGTTTTTCTATATAATAAATATTGAAGACAGAGACAACAGCAGCGGTGGTTTTCTCTCGATTTGGGTTTCCACCTTAAATCTTGGTGTTCATGTGTGTGATGCTTTATACTGTAGTTTACTTCTCATAAATTCTGATTATCTAGCCTTATTCATAATTGATAAATCTATTTAAAAGACTGATTCTCTAAATTTGAAAGATAAATCAGTATACGCTAGTTTCCTTCTATATTTCCGCGTGCATACACTAGTTTAGTTCATAAAAACCGCGTATGGAAATCTGATCAAAGAAAAAGTAAAAGTTCTGATTGAAAGCTCTAAATACTGATTCACCCCCCCCCCCCCCTCTCAGTATTTTTCCTCAACAATTGGTATCGGAGCGAGGTCCTTCTGAAAAGCTTAGCCACTAGAAGGAAGATCAATCAAGATGAGCAATCAAGATGGAACAACTTCTATCAGGCCTCCACTCTTCAACGGAAAAAACTTAATCTTTTGGGAAACAAGGATGAGGTCCTACCTTCAGTCTCTGGGAGCAGATGTATGGGCTATTATTGAAGGAGGATATCGATATCCAGCCACAGTGCCAACAGATCCGATGGAAAGAAAGAATTATGAAACAAATGCAAAGGCGATCAATGCTCTATTAGGGAGTCTAACTGAATCAGAATTTGTCAAGGTCATGCAGCTGAATACAACAAAGGCAATATGGGACAAAATCATTCTAAGTTATGAAGGTGATGCAAAGATAAAAAGTGCAAAACTCCAAACTCTCAGAAATTCAATGAGAATCAAAAATGCATAATGAGGAGAGCATTTCCAATTTCTTTCGTATGATATTGTAAATCACGTGAGAAATATGGGAGAAACAATAGCAGAATCTACCATGGTTGAGAAAATCTTAAGATCTCTAACGAAAAAATTTGAGTCAAAAGTTTCTGCTCTTGAAGAAAAACAGGATCTTCAAAATCTTACCATGGTGCAACTACATGGCATACTAAATGCACATGAAATGAGAAGAGGAGGACCATCTAAAGTCAAAGAAGCTATCTTTAGAGATTCTACAAAAGGGAAATATGTACAAGAAGCAGAAGGATCAGGATATATCTCTGAAGAAGAGGAAGTAAATTTTGTAAAGAAACTTCAACTTGGCACAGGACGGTTCAGAGGTAAGCTTCCTTTCAAATGTTTTAATTGTGGAAGAGTTGGTCATTATGCTGCTAAATGTCCTCATAAAGAAACTCCTGCAAAAGGGAAGGAAGTAGCAAGAAGAAATAAGAATCGGTTTAGCACTAGAAAAAGTTACTATACTCATGAAGACAGTGATGGGTTATCTGACAGTGAGGAAAAATGTGAGCAAGATCTTAGACTTCTCATGGCATTTGAAAAAGAATCCAGAGAAGAAAAAGATACTTTTATGGATGCATTAGAGGACAATGATTTTCTTGATGAATTCAATCAACTCAAAAAATTCTTAGAAGAAAATAAATATGCATAGAAGAAAGTAAAATATCCACAGAAACTCTAAAAAATCAGCTTGAAGAAAAGGAGAAACACAATGAGAAATTAGAATGTGAAATAGTAAGTTTAAGAAAATAAATTGAGAAAGTGAAGACTTTGAATCTTAGATTTGCTAAAGGATCTGAAACCTTATATGAGATTATCAAGGTACAACGATCTCCTCTTATAAAGACAGGTCTTGGATATATCGGAGAATCTTCTCAGGCTTCAGCACCAAATTATCTAAAAGCAGCTATAGCTAGTATACAACATTCTGCCACTCAGCAAGGGAATAAAGAATCTTTACAGGTAAAGCATGACCATCTCAATGCAAAGAACACTAACAGGAATACCTTTCAAAGAAACACCAATAAACAGGTAAATTCAAATAGAATATTTCATGATCGCAGAAATTTCTTCTTCAATGGACAATGTTTCTCATGTCACAATTTTTGTCATAAAGTTGTTCAATGTGTTGCATATAAAACCATCATGACAAGAGAAGAAAGAAAGAAAAGGATTGATATTGGAACAAATAAGAATACATATAGCAACTTTTCTCCTCTTCAAAATGAAGTTGAATGTGCTTACTGCAATAACTTTGGTCATGAAGAATCTGAATGCAGGAGCAAAGTTCACCCAAAAGAGAATTTTCCTTCAAACTCCAAAGTGTGGAAAACGAAGGAATTACAGGTTGAAAATTGTGGCATAGATTTATTTGAAAAAGGTGAATAAAATCAATGGTACATTGATAGTGGATGCTCAAAACACATGACAGGTGACAAAGATAAACTTCTTTCATATAGTGCTCTAGAAAAGGAAAAGAATGTTACATTTGGAAATGATACTCCTGCTGTCATTAGGGGAAAAGGGTCTATTTTTCTAAAAGAAAAAGTGAAAGCTAATAATTTCATGTATGTGGATGGATTAAAGCATAACCTGTTAAGTGTAAGTCAGATGTGTGATCAAGGAACTGAATTTGTCTTTAGTTCAAAAGAATGTGATCTTGATACAGGTAAAACAATTATAAAAGGAAACAGAACTCCAAGCAACCTGTATGTATTGAAGAACTGCAAAGAACAATGTTACTTGAGTAAATATTTAGAAAAATGGCTATGGCATAGAAGGTTGGGGCATCTAAGCTTCTCTCAAATCAACAAATCAAGCAGACTTAATGTTGTTCGTGGTCTTCCCAATATTACTCTACCAGAGAATATCATATGCAAATCTTGCCAATTCGGTAAGCAGATCAGAGTACAATTTAATGCCAAAGAAGAATCATCAAGTAAGCCTCTTGAACTCATTCATACTGACATATGTGGACCTATGAGGAAAAATTCACCACGTGGGGAAGAATACTATATCTTATTTATTGATGATTTCTCTAGAATGTATTGGATTGGGTTGATTAAACACAAAGATGAAGCATTTGAAAATTTTCAGATTTTCAAAGCACTGGTGGAAAATGAATTAGATCTAAAAATCAAGTGCCTTAGATCTGATCGAGGAGGAGAATATACATCAAATGAATTTCTTGAATTTTGTGAACAACATGGCATAAAAAGACATTTTTCTGTAGCTGGCACTCCACAACAAAATGGCGTAGCGAAGAATGAATAGAGCAGTTCAACAAATGGCTAGAGGCATGCTTGATGATTAAAGGAACACGACACATTTCACGGAGAAACGTGACACATCCCTGGCAATGCGTCTTCTCAACAAGGCACATGTTCGGGTACATAGTGACAAAACTCCATATGAACTCTGGTATGGTAATTCTCCCTCTGTAAAGCATTTTAGAATTTTTGGAAGTAAATTCTTTATCAAAATAATGATGAAAAGCTTGGCAAGTTTGAACCTAGATCAGATGAAGGGATACTTCTTGGTTACTCATCTACAAGCAGAGCATACAAATGTTACAATAAAAGGCTTCGAAAGATTGTTGAATGTATTTATGTTGTTATTGATGAGTCTCCTGCAGCTCCTAAAGAATAAAACAAGAAATAGAAGAAGATGACAGTGACTTTTGTCCTTCTACATCAAATAGAAATGATATAGACAGTGGATCCAATGAAGAACCTGAAGATGATTTATCTGAAAAGGCTCCATCCAGATATGTTCAAAAGAATCATCCTGAATCTCAAATTTTGGGAGACAAGGAATCAAGTGTACAAACAAGGAGGACTCTTGTGGGGTCTCCTAGCTATCTGGCATTTCTATCCACAATTGAACCACACAATGTAAATCAAGCTAGCAAACATGAATGTTGGATTCAAGCCATGAATGAAGAGCTTGATCAAATTGAAAAGAATCACACTTGGGAATTGGTACCAAGACCACATGATAAAAATGTCATTGGAACTAAATGGATATTCAAGAACAAGTTAAATGAGAATGGGGATGTTATAAGAAACAAAGCTAGACTTGTTTGCAAAGGGTATACTCAACAAGAAGCTATAGACTTTGAAGAAACTTTTGCTCCTGTAGCTAGACTTGAAGCCATAAGAATTTTTCTTCCCTTTTCAAGCTTCCAACAAATCAAATTTTATCAAATGGATGTTAAGTCTGCATTTCTCAATGGTGATCTAGAAGAAGAAGTTTATATAGAACAACCAGAAGGATTCATTTTGGGAAAGGATGAAAAACTTGTTTTTAAACTTAAAAAGGCTTTATATGGTCTCAAACAAGCTCTAAGGGCATTGTATTATTGTCTTGACAAATATCTTCATCAACAAGGATTTTCAAAGGGATCTGATGATAGCAACTTATACATAAAAACTAAAAATGATAAAATATTGATTGTGGTTGTATATGTTGATGACATCATTTTTGGAAGTAATGAAGAGTCCATGAGTCAGAAATTTGCTTCTGTTATGCAGCAAAAATTTTAAATGTCTTTACTTGGGGAACTAACATTCTTTCTTGGCTTACAAGTGCAACAAGCAACATATGGCATATTATTATCACAAGAAAAATATCTTAAGCAAATTCTGAAGAAGTATGGGATGGAAGATTGCAAACCTGTAAGTACACCAATGATAACCGGGTGTAACCTCAGTTCTCATGATGATTCTTCCACGGTGAATCAACCAAAATACAGATCCATGATTGGAAGTCTACTTTATCTCACTGGGACAAGACCAGACATTATGCATGCAGTTGGGATTGTTGGACGATTCCAAGCTAATCCAAAAGAGTCTCACCTTCATGCTGTGAAAATAATATTCAAATATCTACAAGGAACTCAAGACTTTGGACTATGGTATCAGTGCGATCTCACTCTTCATGCTTACACTTTGAAGCGAGATTGGGGTACAAATGTTGATGATCGGAAGAAAGCACTAGTGGTCTTTTGCACGCATTCTATATGGGGCCTAGAGTTAGTATCTTGGTCAGACAGAAGCAAAGCTCTATTATATTTCCTTATCTCACAGTAAGAGTAGGAAGCGAAATATGTATTTCTTTGCATCATGTTGCACTCAACTTCTTTGGATGATGCAAACCTTACAAGACATTCAAATAAAATGTTCACCTCCTATCTCCATTATGTGTGATAATACAAGTGCCATCGGTATCTCAAAGAATCTTTTGCTATGCATTCCAAGACCAAGCATTCCCATCAAGTATCACTTCTTACGTGAACAAGTGCTTGAACAAAAGGTGAAGTTGGAGTATGTTCCCTCCAAAGAAAAAGTTGCTGATATGTTTACCAAACCTTTACCCAGGGAAGCATTCGAATATCTCAGAAAAAAACTGGGAGTTGTCTCTACCTCTCAGAAGATCAGATCTGCTTAAATTCAAAATATTAAATTGGATACGCGGATTTCCTAAAGGATAGTCGTGTATATACGCGAGTTTATACACAGAAAACCGCGTATGGGTGTTTGCTGACAAATTTTTTTTGCGTCAGCATTCTTCAGCATAGCTGTGGTGCTGTTGGGTATCTCTGGTGATGTTCCAGCTCTCATACTTCAGTTTCATTCTCTAATACTTCTGATGAAGATGACTTGATGATTTGTTGTTGAGGATGCACAGGCTAAGGGGGAGCATTGGTCATGTGGAAAGGATGCATTGTTGGCATTCTATTTATTTGTTGTAGTCTGATCTCATGCTTGAGAATATTTGATCTTGATTGTATAATTCATTTTTGTAGTTTGATGAAAAAGGTCATGTTGAGACCTATGATGTAAAATTGTAATATTTAGTCATGTAAGGACTTGTTCAAATTTGTAAACCCACTTAGTTGGATAGTTGATTCAAAATGTGTAAACCCACTTGGTTGGGTACTTGAGTCACATATGTAAATCCACTTGGTTGGATCATTGATGTAAGTATGAGTCCTTAGTGATAGGAAAGGTCATTGAGTCATGTACTTCATTGAAAAATTATGTTTGAAGATGCAGCATGATCTCAGGGGGAGCATGGTATTGTCGGTACAAAGGATCTTGATCTACCCTTTGCCCTTGGTGTCAAAAGGGGAGAATGTTGTTGCTGAATGTATTTCTGGTCATGGTTTCCATCAAGTCCAAAGGGGGAGATTGTTGGAAATATGATGCAATGAGTTGTCCTTGATGGCAACCTACTTGATG
>CM076575.1:1500936559-1500963359 GCA_034641835.2 Pinus albicaulis
TCGGAATCGGCTCTTCGGTCACGCGGGAGGGTGATTCCCGACCGCCCCGCCCGCCGCCTCCGCCGCCACCTGGGCAGGAGGCCGATTGGCGACGCCACCACGATCAAAAAATTCTTTTTATTTTTTATTTTTTTAATTTTTAATATTTTTTTTAATTTGATTTTTTTTTTTAATTTAAAAAATTTTAAATTATTTGTTTTTTAATTCAAATTTTTTATTTTAAATTTAAATAGTTTTAATTTTTTTTGTTTTTTTTTTTTAATTTTTTGTTTTTAAATTTAATATTTTAGATTAATTATTTTTTAAAATTTAAAATTTATTTATTAAATTTATTAAATTTTAATTTAATTTTTTTTTTTTTAATCTTTTAGTTTATTTAGTTTTTCATTTTTAAAATTTATAAACTGTTTCATTTTAAAAAAAAACAGTAAATTTATGGATATTTGTTTTTTAATTATTTGCACGTGGTTTTTTTCATTTTTTTTGTTTTTTAATGATAGTTTTTTTATTTTCATTTTTTTTTTCAATTTTAAATTTTTTTTTTTTTTTAAATTTGTTTTTTTGGTTAATTTTAAAATTTGTATTTTTTTTTCTTATTATTATTATTATTTTAATTTAAATTTTTAAATTTAATTTTTTCTTTTTTTGTATTTTATTTTTTTTATCTAAATTTTAATTTTGTAATTTAAATTATTTTTAAATTTTCTATTTTAATATTTTTTTTTTAATTATATGGTTTTTTTTAATAACTTAGAAAAAAATCTTTTTGATGTTTTTTTTTTTAAATTTATTGGTTAATTTTTGTTTTTTTTCTTTAAATTATGTGTTTTTTTTCAAATTTTGTCATCTCTTTTGATATAATTTTCGAATATTTTTGTTTTTGTTTTTGTTTTTTTTAATTTATTTTTGTTTAAATTTTTTATTTTTACGAGTTAATTTTGTTTTTTTATCCATTTTTATTGGTTTTTTTTTATTGTTTTTATATATATATTTTTTATCTAAGTTTTGTGTTTTATTATCAACATGAAAATCACCACTCTAAAAAAAAAAGGTTGATGCTACATTAATACGTTTCAAAATTAGCATGAAAATCACTGCTCTAAAAAAAAAAAGGTTGATGCTACATCAATACGTTTCAAAATTAGCATGAAAATCACTAACATTTTAAAACAAATATTCATACTTCATAAATAAAAATATTAGAGTGTCGAAAATGTGCTCCAAAAAAAAAAAAGGTGATTCTGCATCTCCACTTTTCAAAATCGGGCGCTTTTTATGCTACCAAAAAAAAGTAGGTAACAGTGCAGTTACCTATTTCATTGGTAACACTGTTGTAAAGGCTAAAACTATATAAGGAGAAGAGGATCATAGTGCAAAGTGTGCATGTGTAAGGGTTGTTGATGAATAAATTCCTCTAAGGAATATCTGCATGGTTGAACTCTGTTCTTAATTGATATATCTGAATCTATGATGCACGTATGGATATAATGAAGGTTCAAGATCTCTAGATCTAGAAATGATGAATGATCTGCAAAAGAAATGATGAAGACCTAGCGCAAGTCTGATGAAGAAATTGAAGAAATCTAGGTAAGTTTATAGTTCTGGTCTGTTCTACAAAATTTATCTTTTACAGATCTATACGCTAGTTTGTCTTGATAAAAGCGCGTATATACGCGGGTTCGCTTCATTAAAAGCGCGTATGGAAGTTAGGGTTTCTGAAGCTTATTTACAGATATTACTTCTGTGATTTTTGTTTTCTCTCTATTGTCGGTCAATGAAGTCTACTTGAAGTTCTGGGTTGATTGAATATGGAGTATGCTGCTGATTTGATAATGAACAAATCTAATCAATGAGTGAGAAAACATGGTTAAATCTGACTGACTGTCTAAAGGTTCTGCATTTCTGAGAAGGTGTCTGACTGAAAGCCTCAGATCTGAATCTGAGATTGATCACATTCTGAAAATCAGTATTCTCAGAAGTATACGCAGGTTGATACGAAGAAAAGCGCGTATACACACATCTTCGGTGAATAGAAGTGGTGTATTCATTTCATGTTATGAAAAACAATATGCACAGAGGCATACGCAGGTTGGTGAGAAGGAAAGCGCGTATACATGCGGCTTCAGTGAATAAAAGTAGTGTATGCTATTTGAATTAATAAATGTTCAGGGTTGAGTCTGTATCTGCATATCTATTCTGAAGTCTGGGTTATTTCTGATATTCTGGTTACAGTGGTCTCACTGTTCTGTTTGAAGTATTTGGCAAAATATGTTTGTTGATGTTAAGTGAAGGGTTGTGTTGATGCTGTTTGATCCAGTATGAAAATTGATGAAACGTGGTCTGCAGTGGGTCTGAAGGTTGAAGCCTTCAGTATGGCAGTAGAAGCTTTTAGCCAGTAGAAGCTGGTGTTGAAATCAGGGGGTTGAAGCTCCCTTCCAGGAGAGGCTAGTAAACGAGATCAGGGGGTTGGAGCTCCCTTCCAGTTGTAGCTGGAAAATGAGAGAAGGTTGCAGCCTTCTGCAGGTAGAAGCCTGCATACTGGTATAATTCTGCATCAGTGCAATGTTGTAAAAGGTTTTCTATATAATAAAGATTGAAGACAGAGATGACAGCAACAGTGGTTTTCTCCCGATTTGGGTTTCCACCTTAAATCTTGGTGTTCATGTGTGTGATGCTTTATACTGTTGTTTACTGCTCATAACTTCTGATTATCTAGCCTTATTCATAACTGATAAATCTGTTTTAAAAGACTGATTCTCTAAATCTGAAAGATAAATCAGTATACGCTAGTTTCCTTCTATATTTCCGCGTGCATACGCTAGTTCAGTTCATAAAAACCGCGTATGGAAATCTACTCAAAGAAAAAGTAAAAAGTTTTCAGTCAGCTCTAAATACTAATTCACCCCCCCCTCTTAGTATTTTTCCCAACAAACTTCTCTAAGTACGACAGACTGCTAAGGTATTGACACCTTGCTGGTACATTCCTTAAACAATTTCGAACTCTTCTAGCAACAACATGTGGACAATTCTCTCACATTGCTGGCTAATGTCCAATGCCTCTGCATCAGAATGCTTCCACCTCTTCATTATTTCTTGAGAGTGCATCTATAACAACATTTAGCTTCCCTTTTTTTGTAGATTATTTCAAATTCATAACCCAACATCTTTGTGACCCATTTTTGCTGCTCTTCTAAAGACAGTCTTTGTTCCAGAAGGTGTTTAAGAATATCATGAATAGTTTTTACCTTGAAGTGTCTTCCATTAGGTAAGGTCACCATTTCTTTAGTGCATGTAGTATTGCTAACATTTCCTTCTCATAAATAGCTTTCTGTAAATACATTCCTTTGATTGGACGACTTTCAAAAGTAATGGGTTTTCCTTCTTGCATTAAAAAAACACCAATTTCATTTCCTGAGGCATCACGTTCCACAATAAAGGTTTTTGTGAAGTCTGGTGTAGCTAAGAACGATGCTAGGCATATTACCTCTTTAAGATGTTCAAAGGCCTTAGTTGATTCAGGAGTCCATGAAAATGCATCTTTCTTCAATAATGTTGTTAGAGGTGCTGCTATTCTCCCATAATTCTTAACAACCTAGTCAAAGTTCTTTCTCTACTCTAGTAGTATTAGTGCACAAGAAGGATGGATCATGGCACATGTGTCCGGATTATAGGGAGCTCAATAAGCTCCCCATTAAAGATAAATTTCCCATTCTTGTGATTGATGAATTATTGGATGAATTACATGGAGAAATTTATTTTACCATGTTGGATCTTCGTTCAGGATATCATCAAATTAGAATGAAGACTGAAGATATTCTGAAAACAACATTTTGAACTCATGAGGGTCATTATGAATTTTTGGTCATGCCTTTTGGCCTTACCAAAGCACCTTCTACATTTCAAGGGTTGATGAATTCCATTTTCAAACCCTTCCTTAGAAAACTTGCACTAGTATTTTTTGAATTTATACTAATCTACAGCAGGTCTTGGAAGGATCATGTTCAACATGTTGACAAGGTGCTCAAACTATTGCAGGAGAAACAATAATTTGCAAAAACATCAAAATGTTTCTTTGAAATACAAGAGGTGGAATATCTAGGTCATATTGTATCTCACGAGGGTGTTAAGGCAGACCCTAACAAAATTAAATCCATTAAGTAATGGAAAGTCCCCAAAACCATAAAGCAGTTGCAAGGATTTCTCAGGTTAACAAGGTATTATCGCAATTTTGTTAAGAATTATGGGAGAATAGCAGCACCTCTAACAACATTATTGAAGAAAGATGCATTTTCATGGACTCCTGAAGCAACTAAGGCCTTTGAACATCTTAAAGAGGTAATGTTCCTAGCACCGGTCTTAGCTACGCCAGACTTCACAAAAACCTTTATCGTGGAATGTGATGCCTCAGGAAATGAAATTGGTATGTTTTTAATGCAAGAAGGAAAACCCATTGCTTTTGAAAGTCGTCCAATCAAAGTAAAGTATTTACAGAAAGCTATTTATGAGAAGGAAATGTTAGCAATACTACATGCACTAAATAAATGGTGACCTTACCTAATGGAAGACAGTTCAAGGTAAAAACTAATCATGATATTCTTAAACACTTTTTGGAACAAAGATTGTCTTTAGACGAGCAGCAAAAATGGGTCACAAAGATTTTGGGTTATGACTTTGAAATAATATACAAAAAAAGGGAAGCTAAATGTTGTTGTAGATGCACTCTCAAGAAATAATGAAGAGGTGGAAGCATTTCTATTATCCAACCAGATTGGATAACCGAAGCAAGGGATGAATGGAAGAAGGATGAAGAAGTGTGGACACTCATTCAAAAGTTGCAGCAAGATCCTATTACATCTTATACATTTAGTTGGAAAAAGTATTCCTTATGGTACAAAGACCACTTATATATTTGTAAGAATTCCCAACTAAAACAAAATATTCTTTTGGAATTGCACAATTCTCTTGTAGGAGGACAGTCAGGATTTTTAAAAAGTTACCACAAGGTGAAGAAAGATTTTTTTTTGGATGGCTTTAAATCTGATATTCAAAAGTTTGTGGCAGAATGTTTGGTTTTCTAGCAAAATAAAGTTGAGACAATTAAGACCCCGGGTCTTCTACAACCTTTATCCATTCTAAGTCAACGTTGGAAAGAGATTTCAATGGATTTTATCACAGGTTTACCTAAGTCCGAAGGAAAGAGTGTCATCATGGTGGTAGTTGATGTACTTACCAAGTATGCACACTTTTGTGCATTATCTCATCCATTTAAAGTAAGTACATTTGCTACTACATTTATGGAAACAATTCAAAAGCTACATGGAAACCCAAAGATTATTGTGAGCGACAAAAATCCCATTTTTACTGGAAATTTTTGGACTGAGTTATTTTCTTGTTTGGGTACTCAATTAGCTCATAGCTCATCTTATCATCCTAAATCTGATGGTCAAATTGAGATAGTGAATAAATGTTTGGAATGATATCTTCATTGTTTTGTATCTAATAAACAAACACAATGGTCAAGTGGTTACCTCTCGTTGAATGGTGGTATACCACTTCCTTTCATACTGTAGTAAAAACAACCCCATTTATGGCACTTTATGGATATCATCCACCATCCATCACATCATCTTTAAGAGAAAATTCTAAGGTTCAAGAAGTGGAAGATCAGATCGAGCATCAACAAGAAGTTCTCCAACTCTTAAAGGATAACCTAAATTTGGCAGAAAATCGAATTAAATAATAGGCATATCAACATCGCAGCGAGAGAAGTTTTGATGTACGAGACTGGGTATTTTTATGGCTACAACCATATAAACAAATTTCCCTCAAGAAAGCTACGAAGAATAATAAATTATCACCAAAGTTCTATGGTCCTTACAAGGTGTTACAAAATATTGGTACTATGGCATACAAATTGGAGCTTCCAGCTTCTTCACGAGTGCATCCAGTTTTCCATGTTTCATGCTTAAATAAGGTTATAGGTGAAACTATTCTAGTTCAAACAATATTTCCAAAACTTGATGAGGAAGGAAAATTCATATTGGAACCTGAAGTGGTCACGGAAACAAGAACTCGACAGCTACGAAATCGATCAATTTCAAAGTATCTCATCAAGTGGAAGAACTTATCCACTAAAGATTCTAGATGGGAGGATGAGAATTTTATACAGAAGCACCTAGAGCTACTCAAGCGTTGAGGACAACACTTTTTTTAAGGATAGGGGCATGTTAGTTCCCTATATTACTATTTTAGTCCCTTAATTTTATTAGTGTAGCCCCCTTATTGTTATTGTTGTACCCCTGTAACCCCAATATAGCTATTATTGTGCCCTTGCATTATTATTTTTAGGTCAGCTAGGATTATATTGTGGCCCCATGGACTCCTATATATAGAAGGAGGTTTTGGTCATTTGTATCATCCGAGAATTGTTCATTTATGTAATGTATTGGATTTTTCCCCCTCAAAGTGGCTGGTTTCTAAGGCATTGATCTCTCTTCTCTTCTATTTTTGGAGTTGGTTTCATAACATTTCCCATAGCATAGTTTCCTTTTTCTACAACTAGGTTAACTATTTATGCATTGATTTCAATTTTAATTTAAAGTAGAAGTTTTATAGGCACTCTCTTTTTCTTAGTTAGAAGTAATTCTCTACATTACACTAGCTAGCTTCAATTTAATCAAGTAGGAGGAATGCCCTAAAATAATTACTGACCAGAAGACCTAGTTAAGGTGGCATGAATAGAATCCATTTGTTGTGCATATAGCACTATCACCTCTAATTTTGTATGAATCATGGGTTGATAAGTAAAAATGAGTAGCCCTTAGGAGTTACAACACTCTTGGTGCAATACCACGACACACTGACATTCTCTCAAAATTTATGCAGAGTCATCTTTACTAAATAGTGTCCACCCTAGAACCAACTATGCAGCCTCGTATTTTTTTTGTACTTGTAGATGATACATACATCTAAGTATTTGACCATATATATTCTTCCATCCTAATCCTATATTCATGAGGCAATATTTGGTTTCAGCTAACCTGAAGGATATGTCTATCACTAGGAAAGTGACTAGGGCATGATAAATTCTGCAAAAGATAAAATATAAAAGCAGATTTACGACTTATCAACATTGTTGCTCGAGAAATTTCCTATCCTTATTTTCTTGAAAATATTTCTTGGTATCTTTATTCTATTTGACCTCTTGATCTTTGTTCAACATGGCTGAAACGGGTTTGCTAATTTCAGCATTTTTGGTATGAACCTCTTGATGAAGTTGATTTTACCAAGAAATGATTTAATTTCCATATTATTGGGTGGCAAGGTTAGATGTTGAATACTATACACCCTTGTTAGATAACTCCTCACATCGTCTATTGGTGCATTATGGCCCAATATTTTGTGAATTCATTTAGACCAAAAATTGATTTCTTTGTATTAAGTGAGATAAAAAATTATCTACATCTTCTATAACACGTGCTTAAGATGTCATACATGTGCATTCCTATATTTACAGAAATTTGTCAGGTTTCTTGTTAAATGACAATAATATTTCCAATGATTTCCTTCAATGCATAATCCATACCTCTTTCAAATGTAGAAAACAATGTCTTATCAAGAAAACCAGCTCTGAAAATAGAAGAAAAGAGAGATCAATGCCTTATAAATCAACCACTTCGAGGGAGAAACCTCCTTTAAATTAGAAAAATGAAAAAAATTTGGATGATAAAAATGACAAAACCTCCTTTCTATATATAGGAGTCCATGGGGTCACAATATAATCCTAGCCAACCTAGCAAAAATAATGTGTAATATTCCCAATTAGCCATGATCTAGTTGGAATATTAATTTTTGTTTTTGCTTCTTTGTTTAATGAATAAGAGGGTATGGGGACCCATAAATCTCCTTAATCAGAATAAAATCACTCCTAATGTGAAAGGAGGACATCTTATCAGCTTAATTAGGCACCCTTATGTGTGAAAAGGGCCAGGAGCATGAAGACTGGGTCAACTTTGACCAAACCAATAACGTTTTCATGGAGTAGTAGCATTCATTGAGGGATAGCGCAGTTTTTGTTGGAGACTCATTCCATGGAAGTAGTGTCTTAAATGAGTGGTGCCAAGGGTGAGGAAGCTCACAACTTATATAAGGAAGAGGATGGCATCCATAGTTCAGGGATTTTTTATGTTTGATATTTTATATATGGTCTATTTAGACATATAGCTTTCTTAAGTTGTTTAGCTAAGATTGCAATGATGTTTAGCACAGGGTGTTCCCGAGAGAGAAGCCCACCTCTATCCTTGAGGGGCCTCAAAGGAAGAGTATTTTCACTATAATTCCACATTCAGGCATTAGGCCAAGCTCCATCTTCCATGTATAGTGAAGATCATGTTGAGGGTTATATTGAGTTGCAAATTGCAACAGTGGAGAAGACATTTGGGTATTTTCTAATCTTTTTTTCAGTGGAGGAAGGTTTCCTTCCATTGGGAGGCTGGTGAGGAAGGCCCTTGAGCCTTATTGTATCATTTGGAATCAGGCCACTTATTTATTTTCCCCTACAACGCAGTTTTCTTCTTGGACTGCATTATTTTTAGGGAGGAGTTGCAGGGTGGTTTCAGTGCACCATCTGGGGAAGAGGTTTTCTAGTGAAGGGATCAACCTTTCATATAGAGAGTCTATTGGAGGAGGCTACATTCTTTTTCATATCATATCATCCACATCTTTCTAGCTATTGTTGTTGTAGTGAATCTTTAGCCCTAGGGCTTGGGTTCAAATCTTGTATAGAGGTGTATTTTTGAAAACCCTCTTGGGTTCTTGTTGGAGGTTGTATAGAGCCTAGATCTTCATTTTTAGTATCTGTTGAGGCATATATTAGCTCTTTCATCTTGTATGTTAATTTTTTGTAGGTGTTCTCTTTAAACAACATTATAGCAGCTACTCCGACATTTTGATATAGTAGCAGCACCTTATTCTTGAGAGTTTTATCTATTGGAGGCTTGTTGTATCTTGTTATATGATTTGTGGCCCATTATTTTATACATATTTTCTGATGTTATGATTAATAAAGAAGCTCCATATTGGCCTGCATTATTTATGTGATGTTTTACACTGCTTTTCCAACATTTTGTGCTATATTCCTGCTTTTCCCATTTGGGAATATTACAGTGGTATCAGAGCATAATATTGGCTCGGAATGTGCATCTTAAGCCAATATGTCATCAGAAGAAGGAGATCCTCTCACAGATAGAGAGAAGAGGTATCTCAAAAGAAGAAACTGGATATTTGATTATACAAATGGTAAAGAAGACAAGGGTAAAACCCCTTTATCAAGAGAAGATGACGAGAAGGAGCTCCCTAAGATTCTACTTCAAACTATGTAAGACATTGCTAGAGTAATAAAGGAGATGAGGATGGATAGATACAAGGAATCCCCTAAGGGGTTTCTCTATGGTGAAGGCTCTGGCATTTCTCACCACTGGAATGATCAACTAGTGAAGCAACAACAGGTTTCCCAATGCTCTACAATGCCTACATTCTTAGTAGTGGGAAATGGAGGGCTTCAAGAACAAGAAACTCTTAAATACTATTTCATGGAGTATGAGTCTCAATCTCAGAGATTCAAGGATCACTTGAGTTTTCAATAATTTTTTCAAATCAAGGACAGTAAGAGACCCCAGCATCACAATAGAGGTATAGGATTCATTCAGAACCATGATCTACACCGAACTATGGGCAGAATTTTCTTACCCAACTTTGATGGGTCATAAAAATTCACTTCCAAATCATGGGTAGAGAAGCTAGACATCAACTTCGAGCTGAACCAAGTACCGGAGATGGAGGCCATCAAGATAGCAGTGCTACACCTTGAGGATGAGGAACATGATTGGTGGTTTCATGGGTTGTCTACATTGGGTCATGCTAATGTGACTGCATATTTGGAGTTCACAAAGAGGTTGGTGGAGAGGTTTTATCGGAGAGACTTGGAGGTACCTTTCATAGGGCTAGCTAACCTCAAACAATCAAGTAATCTAGAAACTTGTATTTCTGAATTTCTAAAACTTTTTGTTATGGTTCCTGACTTATCTGCAACAAGAAGGGTCTATATTGTTACACCATTTTTTGGTCATCTAACCTTTTATCATTAGATGGACCCAAGTACACCATGTAAGACCGGTTTTACCCTAAGTAAAACTGCTTTCACTATGTTAAATTAGGAAACCCCAAAAGGAAATATTAAACAAACCTATATTTGTTTGATTTTCCTCATGGAATAATTAATTAAACCATAATTTAATTATTATTCACAGTCATGTTTAACCCAAAAACAAAGAAATTAATGAGATAAACCCATAGTTATCTTATTATTTTCTAGGAATAATTATTTAAATCTTATTTAGATAATATTCCTTGTTAAATATGACCAAATTAACCACCATTAATCAAATAAATCATTATTTATTTGATTATATCCCAACCACTTCCTTAAAAAGATAAATAAATCATTTATTTATTTATTTTTCACTAATTAAGGGATTTGACCCAAGTCAAACACCCTTTCCCTCCAACAAATAATAATAAAATATTCCATAGAGGTGGATCTAGATTTGGTTAACATTATTTTAATCATGCATCAAGATCTAGAATGACCCAATATTTTGTTATAAATAGGAGGGTTTTCCCCTTCATTCTTCACCTTTTGTTGCATATTAGATCACTCTGGATCTATACACTTGGTCTCATTTCTACCATTTTGCTCCCATTGAGCTCTACCTTCTACATTGGGTTTTTCACATCTACAAGAGAGAGAAAGCTTAGATCTGAAGTGCTGAGGACTACAAAGAACCCATCCCATTGAGGAGATCTGGATACACCTTCTTGTTTCCTCCCAGGTGCCCTGTAATATAAAAAATTCATTCAAAAAATCGTGTTCTTGTCTTGTCTGTTGGATGCATGGAGCAAACTATTTACTTTACTGCTTAATGTCTTTCCATTTATAGATCTGTTTGTTGCAGCATTTTAACTACTAATCACAGATCTGAAGATGTTTGGCAGCCTCTATTGTTGTTAGGGCTATTAGTTATGCGTAGCTAAAGTGGTTCTTTTTCGTACACTTCGACGAAGAATTCATACTAACATATATGTTTATTGATGGGTTAGCGGAACCACTTCATGGGTTGGTTAAATCTACCAAGCCCACTTCCCTTCAAGATGCCATTGAAAGGGCTAGAGATCTACAAGATGTCTTGCCAAAAGTAAAGGAAACATTTCAGCAAAAGCCCACTTTCCCATCAAAGGGAAAAGAAAAGAAGGTTCCTTTATCAAAAGAGAGCCAAGGTAAAGTACCTCTTAGTGATGATGTCCGAAGAGACTTGAGGAGAATAAATCTTTGATTCACATGCCAAGAATCATGGGCACCCAGACATAGATGTGCAGCAGGAAAGGCACACTATATAGAGGTCTTCTCAGATGACGAGGAGGAAGAAGAAGAGGAACCAGAAAGAGATCACAGTGTTGGCATTGCAGGTGATGAACCACCACCACCAGGAGAAGGGGATGGGGTATTTGCTCCAATTTGAGGGGATCTTTCATCATTGAGAGGATTAACCAAGTACTTGAATTTGATGGTTTGAGTTTCCATCTTAGATCAGAGGGTTTCAATTTTGATTGATAGTGGGGCTACCCACAATTTTATTGATGACCAACTAGAGCAGAGGAGGGCAATACCCACTGATTATTTTCAGGGATTTTATGTTTTGGTCCGAGGGGCTAGAACTATGCAGTGCATGCATTATGCCCCATGTTTATCTATCAACATGGGGGCATATACATTGACTGATCACTTATTTGTGGTTTACATACCTGACACCAATGTGATATTGGGTGTGCAGTGGTTGATTACTTTGGAGAAGGTCACCACAAATTATGAGACTTTCTAGATGGAATGGGTAGATAGAAAAAGTGGAAAAAATTATATGATTAAAGGCATGCACACATATCCATCACATACAAATTTCACACAGAAAACAGAGATGAATTTTCACAGCAGAAGCATGGACCTAACAGTCCCATCTATTATGCACATGACTTTGGCCCATGGGACATTATGGTTTTGTTGCAAACCACATGGGAGGCCACCTGATCAGGAGTTGGTGAGAAATTTCTCACAACATGGTGCACCACTCATAGATCCAAGAGGAGTGGGGTCGTTGGGCAGTCATAGTACAACACTAAGAGTCTTGGGTACACTCAAGGGACAGGGAGAAATTATGCCATCATCATCATTACCCACTCTCATCTCATATATTACATTAAGAATGGAGCAGCAGAGGGAGGATAACAGCCTTCCATTATGTGACTTTAGCATGGGAGATGTCAAAGAGGAGGACAACCATATGACATATGCTTTATATGATAGATCATCGGCGTTGTCACTTTGGAGGATAGATCCATATTCGAATTCCGAGCTATAGGTGGATTATTCCAAGGATCTTTTTACTTGCATGATACTTGATGAACAACTACTGGAGGAAGTATATTCAATCAGAGATGAGGTCATCTACTATGATGGTAGGATATTCTTATCTAGAGCTTCCAAGTTCAAGGAGAAATTACTACATGCAGCACATGAAGATTTTCTCTTCAGCCATACTTATTCTATGAGAGAATACTACACCATCATGGAGGGATTTACTTGGGAAGGATTTGAAGAGGAGATATATCAGCATTTGAGAAGATGCATGGATCATATGTAGATGGAGGAGATACATAACTCTTTGGGGGATTTATCACAGGCACCTCTTTCCTCTTGGGGAATGAGAGGGGATCTATCTATGAGCCACTCCATTTGTATGAGCAGGGTTTATGGTAAGCATCATGTTCATGTAGATAATGAATTACTTGATGATTATTTGCATTCCTTTACCATATATGTGCAGGCCATTTCTCCAAGAAGGAGCATTCTTCCTTATAAAATTCATGGCCAACATTGGGCCATAAACTATGTTGAGCATGGCCACTCCCTAGGAGGATATAGGGAGATTATTTACAATTTAGGGTGCACTCCAAAGGCACCGAACATTTTTCACCTTCTCAAAGCATGTGAGAAGACTATGGTAGCAAGTAAGTGGAGGGGAAACCACTTACCATATCATTATCTGATGCAGTCAAGAGATATACTGCGCTGGTTCCACAGGCGGGACTATGATCCTCCTCCATTTTTTCATATGGTTTTTTTTGTATCATTGGTTTTTATCCCATACATTAATGATGTTCTTACTCTTATTATGGGAATTAATGGAGGAAGTATGGGAGGATTTAGCATGCCTTTCGGGAGAGAGATTCTCCATGTTTCTTATGGTTCATGTTTCAGGGAGAACCTTGGGCAAGCCATGATTGCTTCTTTGGGTCTTTTTCTTCCTTGTGGAATGATTCATTTGCATCTCATGAGAACTTGGGAGGAGCATGTCATGGAGGGATTGATTGGGAGACACTTGGCTTATGATGAGATCTTATCACATGGAGGTGTCACCAATGGAGGAGGAGGAGAGTTCCAGCACTCACCTTTACAGTTTCTTGAGGACAAGCAACATTTGGAAGGGGAGGACTGTAATATTCCCAATAGCCATGACCTAGTTGAAATATTAATTTTTGTTTTTGCTTCTTTGTTTGAGGAATAATAGGGTATGGGGACCCATTAACCTTCTTAATGAGAATAAAATCACTCCTAAAGTGAAAGGAGGACATATTATCAACTTAATTAAGCACCCTTTTGTGTGAAAAGAGGTTGGAACATGAAGACTGGGTCAACTTTGACCAAATCAACACCACTGTCATGGAGTAGTGGAATTCATTGAGCGATCATGCAGTTTTAGTTGGAGACTCTTTGCATGGAAGTAGTGTCTTAAATGAGTGGGGCCAAGGGTGAGGAAGCTCACAACTTATATAAGGAAGAGGATCGTAGCCATAGTTTGGGGATGTTTTAAGTTTGACATTTTGTATATGGCATGTTTAGAAATATAGATTTCTTCAGCTGTTTAGCTAAGATTGCAGTGTTGTTTAGCACAGGGTGTTCCCGAGTGGGAAACCCACCTCTATCCTTAAGGTTTCTCAAAGGAATAGTATTTTCACTATAATTATACATTAAGGCATTAGGCCAAGCTCCATCTTCCATCTACAGCGCAGATCCTGTTGAGGGTTGTGTTGAGTTGCAGGTTGCAGCAGTGGAGAGGACATTTGGGAGTTTTCTGATCTGTTTTTCAGTGGAGGAATGTTTCCTTCCATTGGGAGTCTGGTGAGGAAGGCCCTTAAGCCTTATTGCAGCATTTGGCATCTGGCCACTTATTTATTTTCCCCTACATCACAGTTTCTGTCTTGGCCCGTTATTTTTAGGGAGGAGTTGCAGGGTGGTTTCAATGCACCATCTGGGGAGGAGGTTTTCTAGTGAAGGGATTAGCCTTTTATCTAGAGAGTCTATTGGAGGAGGCTACATTATTTTTCATATCATATCAGCCACATATTTCCAGCTGCATTTTTTACAGTGAATCTTCAGCCCTAGGGCTTGGGTTCAAATCTTGTATAGAGGTGTATTTCTGAAAAAACTCTTGGGTTCTTGTTGGAGGCTATGTATAGCCTATATATTCATTTTTTGTATCTATTGAGGCATATAACAGCCCTTTCATCTTTTATGTTCATTTCATGTAGTTGTGCGTCTTAGAAAGTGCTATAACAGTTGCTCTGACATTTTGATATAGTAGCAGCACCTCATTCTTGAGGGTTTTATCTATTGGAGGTTTGTTGTATCTTGTTATATGATTTGTGGCCCATTATTTTATAAATATTTTTTGTTTTATGATGAATAAAGAAGCTCCATATTTTCCTCCATTATTTATGTGATGCTTTGCACTGCTTTTCCAACACTTTGTTCTATATTCCCGCTTTTCCCATTTGGGAATATTACATAATGTAAGGGCACAACAATACAAATAGTGGGGTTTTATTGGGCATAATAA
The DNA here is from genome assembly GCA_034641835.2 of Pinus albicaulis. Taxonomy (NCBI): domain Eukaryota; kingdom Viridiplantae; phylum Streptophyta; class Pinopsida; order Pinales; family Pinaceae; genus Pinus; species Pinus albicaulis. The sequence continues at coordinate 1,500,951,568 of CM076575.1, forward strand.
TAATAATAATATGGGGACTATAGGGGTACAAAAATAACAATAAGGGGGATACACTAACAACAATAAGGGACAACACTAGTAATATAATGACCTAACATGCCCCTATCCTTCAAACAAGTGTTGTCCTCAACGCTTGATTATTTTTTGATGATTATGTATAAAATTATCATCCTCTCATGTGGAATCTTCAACGGGTAAGTTCTTCCACTTTCTTAGATACTCTGAAATTGATCAATTTTGTAGTTGTTAATTTCTTGTTTATGTGACTGCTTTAGAACTTCTTTCATTGTGATGTTGATCTTCCTATTGTTTCATTCGATTATACACCAAGGTTAGGTTATCCTTTGAGAGTTGGAGAAATTGTTGTTGATGCTCGATGTGATATTCCGCTACTTTATCATTCATATTAGCATTCATTTGATCATTCGAACTGTCCAAATTAGCCTTCATTTTTTCTTTTAATCCATCTATTTCATCTTTGATTTATCTTTGTAAGATCGAAATTTGTTGCACTTGGTACCGTAATTTTGATATATCATACTAGAATTCTTCCTCTTCATGCATCATAGTAGAGATTTCTGAGGGCTTAATGGGTGTGGAATTATTTTTGGGAGGCATTATATAACTCAATATTGATATCTATGCTTCAATATTCCCTTGGAATCACTTCAAACTGATTTTTCAAACAAATGCTATGCAAAATTGTTTAAACAATACACACCTTTTTCTTTCTTTTTAGGAGTTCTATATTGTACCTGATTTATCTCTGTTATTTTGGATCTTCAAAATCTGATTTTATAATCTACATTAACCATTTATGTCCTCTTTCCAATTCCACAGGTCAAACCTGAATTGGACTCCTCAAGACAAAGTTATTCCCAATATCGTGCAATGATCTAATTATGGACTGTTTCAGTAGAGCGAACTTGTAAGACGTTATTCATATCAAATTTTCCTTGTTTAGCTCTGAAATTGATACATAGTAAACTACATTTTCTTTACTTTCGACCATTATTTACATAATTCCAATCTGATTCTCTGAGAGAGAGTTGTGATGATTTTCCCAAGGTCACCTCTTTTAGATGCAATTCGAGAGCCTGCAAAAACCCTAACTTCCACAGATCCTATCTCTGAAAATATTGTGAACCAAGATATGAAATTTTTACATGAAGTTCCTCATGATGTCTTTGCAAATGGGTTTATGTTTTAGCTTCTGAATATTTGTAGGAAAAAAGTTATAGCGAGAATTCCATGATGACCTGTTCAAAGCAGTGAAATTATAGAATGCAAAGCTCTAATACTAAATTTCATGAAACCAGCTCCCAAAATAGAAGAAAAGAAAGATCAACCCCTTGGAAATCATCCACTTCGAGAGGGAAACCTCCTTTACATTACATAAATGAAAAATTCTTGGATGATACAAATGAAAAAGTCTCCTTTCTATATATAGGAGTCCATGATGTCACAATATAATCCTAGCCGACCTAACAATAATAATGTAAGGGCACAACAATAACAATAGTGGGGTTTTATGGGACACAATAATAACAATATGGGGGCTATAGGGGTACAACAATAACAATAAGGGGGATACACTAACAACAATAAGGGACTACACTAATAATATAGGGACCTAACACATGGCAGTTTGATAACCTTTTGTACACATCAATAAATAATGTTAGCCAGTAAAAATGAGCCCTCAAAATCTTATTCATTGTGGTTTTCCAAAAATGTTGGCCTCCACAATCTCCTTTGTTAAATTCCTCCATAACATATTTTGCCTCATCCTCCAATAAACAATTTAACAACACACCTCCTAAATCCTTCCAATAAAGAAACTGATTGAAAATGCAGAATTTTACAGCCTTCAATTTCAAAAATGTTGCTTTTGTTTTGGTCAACTCTGGAGGTGCCTGTAAATTTTTCAAAACATAAACTATGTCAGCATACCAAGGGGAAGATAGAAACCTTTCAGATACCTACTTATATTATTCCTTGACCTTTTATCAACTTTGAAGGCTTGATCTCCACATCATACTATATAAGTGTTTCTATCCAACTTCCTCTTCTACCTTCAGGATCAGCCTGAGTTAAAATTTCCTTCACAGCAACATTTGGGACATAAGCAATAACATGTGAATGAAGCACATAAACTCTAAAATCCTTCAAATATTTTACCAATGCATATGCTTTCTTCTACATAATATTATACTTAAGGGAAGAATCTCTCAAACCTATGCTAAAGAAGGTTATGGGTTGTTCATTACCTTGCTGAATTTTATGCATGAGAACCATTGCAATAGTGTGTTCAGATGCAAAAAACAAAATGATGAAATCTTTGGCATAGTATGGAATTTCCAAAATAGGAGCAGTATCCAAGGCCTTTTTTGTCTCTTCAAAATATTTAATAGCTTCAATATTCCATTTTATGTCACTTTCCTTCCTTAGTATGTTAGTCGAAAACCTCATAATTTCCGCTAAATTAGGAATCAACCTTCTCAAAAAGTTAAATCAACCCAAAAATGAGTGTACCTCCTTTTTACTCCTCGGAAAGTCAATTTTATAAAAATGAAGCCACCCTGTTTGGATCAATTTTGATGCCATATTTTGAGATGATATTCCCAAGAAACTTTCCCTCCTCCATTGAAAAATGTCACTTATTTGGTTTCAAGGATATTTCATACCTCCTTCACTTCTCAAAAACTTGTCTTAAATGCTTCAAATGGTCAAAATCAGAATTTGAAAATACAGTGATATTATCAAATAGATGACAATAAAATTATCATTTTCATCGACGAATCTAATATCCATGGCCCTATGAAAGGTGGCCCCTAGATTCATCAAACCAAAGGGAATTTTGGCGTACATGAAATTTCCCAATGGAGTGATAAAAGTTGTCTTTGCTTGGTCATCGAGATGCGCCAAAACATGATTATATCCAAAAAAATCCATCAAGCATGGGAATCCTTCTTGAACCAACCACCCTTTAAATTATGTGATCCATCTTAGGCAAGGAGTAGTTGTCCTTATAAGAAACCTTGTTGAGATTTATAAAGTTGATATAAAGCCTTATCTCACCAAGCTTCTTCCTTACAGGTGCCAAATTAGAAATCCATATTGAAAACCTGAAAGGAACAATATTTTTGCTTCAAACAATTTTCTGACTCATTTTTTCAATAAGAGGGAGTAAAAAAGGATTTGTCCTTCTCAGCTTATGTTTGAAAGGATTTTGATCTTGTTTGATTGGGATGGTATGTTGAATGATGCTCTTGTCATACACCTTGAGGTCCTTATATCCCCATGCAAAAAAATATGAGTATCCCTTCATGATATCAAGGTATTTATTTCTAACTTCGGGAGTTAAGGATCTTCAAATCTTGAAAATATTAATCCCTATATTGTATTATTCTACTTTTGTTTCAGTGGGAATTACTCTAGGATTCTTTGCTACGCCATTCTAATCAAACAACTATTCAAGAGGAACCAAACCTTTCGGAATTGAATTTTTCTTGAACTATATAACATCCTTATCTGTTATCTGATTTACAAAATAATCCAAATCTAAACCTAAATCCTATTTTTCATCCCCCCCAAAACAATTTTCTTGATCTATATGTGAATTATAAAATTCTTCAATCATTTGTAGAAAACTAACAAGTTGCTTGTCATCTTTGAAAACTTGCCAATAGTTTACATTATTAGGGAATGTTGGCCTATTTTAGACTTGTATTTTGTATTTTCTATTAGGATAAATAGTAATCCTAAATGTACTAGCTAAGGTGGCCAATACATCATCGATTGCATTCTACTCTTTAGGAATCAATGACAAATTATATGGTAGGAAAACTTTGCAGCATTTCTAGGAAAACATCCCTATTGGCTATAATCCGAGGATGTTTAGTTTGACACACAAATTTAATTTGGTTGATAATCAGCTCTTAATCCTCATGGAATGAAATCCTCTTTGATCCAAAATATTCCAAAGTCTGTATTCCTATAATCAATGCTTCAAATTCAGCCATATTGTTTGTGTCGTCAAAGGCTAATTTGTAATAACATAACCTGGAATTTTCCAGCTTTGGGGTCATTATCCACACTCCAACTCTAGCCCCTCATTTATTGACGGCTCCATCAAAATACTTGTTCCAAAGCACCTCTTCTTCTTCATTGTGTTGTGATTTTGTTTCCTGCAATTCATCTACATTCTCCTCTGATTTGTTGTCCATGTTTTGTCCATCTTCCTCCAAACAGAGATCATTATATAATATGAAAGAGACCAAATAATAATGCACCAAATAAATTTTATGGTTATTAGGCATTTCCTTGCCGCTTACCATGTACTTAGTCAATTTTTCTCGGTACAATATTCTTGGTTGTCAAAAAACAAGAATTGTGGCATATGACATGTCCATCTGTACATTACCCTTAAATTTTGCAGACCACGATCTCGACAGTGGCATACCAAATTTTGGAGAAATTTCAGCAATAACTATTTCCATTACTAAGCTCTTTGTTGGGATTTGAGTGACAAAAACCACCAAATCCTTGATCAAACCCAAACATTTTACCTTACTTATATCAAAGGAGAAATTATCTTTGTGTGGCATTGTTATATCTAAACCAAGTTTTTCCATGACAACCTTCGACATTAAGTTGTGTGATGAACCTGAATCTAACATTGCATTGTGTAGAATCAAATCATGCACATTCAAAATGACATAAAAAGGTTGGACATATCCATCTTGAGAATCCCCATCAACTTTTGGACCAAAAATAAATTCAAGATGATCATCATTCAAATTGACAGTATTTGAAACTTCTCCTATATTCAATTCTTTGACAATTTGATTCTTGTATACATCATTCTTAATAAGTTCATTAAATGGAATAAAAAATTTGGTTTTTGATATCTCATTTTCTATATTGAAATACAATTGAACTTTTTATACCTCTTTGGTGGATGCATCTTTCTTTTTAGGAATCTCCTTTGGAGGATCAACCTTCTTCTAGTTGGAGGTAGGTGCATTAACTTGGCCTTTCTTAGGAGGATTTATTGGGACCTTTCTATTTCTCAAACTTTATTGTCTTTGTACTTCCATGATGGAATTTTGATACCCCATATTGTAATATTTTTATTCCATATGCATGATGTCTTCCTGTGGCTGAAAAAACAAGTCTTGTTCTCCCTTTGCCAAAAATAAATTGTCCTCTTCTTCCCCGAATTAGTGAATATGGTATTCTCCCATCTCTTCATCTTCTGCATAGTTCTCTTGAAAAGAAGGCATGATATTTTGTTGATCTCCTTAGTTTCTCTACTCTCTTTGCTTTATTTTCACTTAGGGCCTCCGAAAGTTTTGATTTATTACTTGAGGAGGAGCTTGTTGATCTCTACCAACACCTTTGTTATCTAGGGTCAATCACTCCAGCAACTTCTCTAATTGTTTCACCATGACATCCAAATTGTTGTCTGATGAAGATGAAGCCTCTTTTTTAACTCATATTTTTTCAACCTTCATTTTGGCCTTCTTGTTCAACAAATTTTCCTCCACTGCAACAACATTTTTCTGCATATCCTCCAAAGTAGTTGGACTCTTTTTCCTTAGCTGATAGAAAAGATTGGCATTAACACCATTCAGGTAGTGAAGCAAAGCCAATCCTTTAGGAGGCTTTAGCCCATCCTATATTGAATTATATACTTTATTAAATCTCACTGAAAAGTCTTGAACTCATTCTCTTCGAGTTCTCTTCAAGTTGTAATACTCAACCATGACTTGAAGAGAGTTATTTTTTACTTCCCACCTGTAAAGAAATATTTGTTCAAGTATCTAGAAATTATAAATACATGTAGCTGGAACACTTCTGAACCATTTCTTGACTTCTCCCAAAACATTATGAGGAAAAGCCTCATTTTTGCATCATAATGGTCCTCCTCTTCCAAGTCTATAAAATCATTTAACATATCAACTTATTTTTGTGCTTTCAAAACCCTTGTACCATCAAACTGAGGCAATCTCTTACCATAGTTTACTGGAAAACCATGCAGTGGGCCTTCTAAATCTAGTGGATCATAGCAAGCATCCATCACTAAATGAGTTGGACTAGTGCTAATTTTTTGAGTATGAAAGGAAGATGAGGAAGGTAAGGGGATTGATATTTAAGTGGTTGATCAAGGAGGATTAACAACAAGAGTAGAAATCAGTGAGATGTTCAATGGAGCGGAAACTGTCAAGACATAATGTTGTAATTTGGAGGAATTAATGGAAGCCTCCTAGAGTTGATGGAAAATATTTTCAAGATTAATGAATTTTGTGTGACATTTCTTTATCTACTTCTAATACACCTTATTTTTGAAATAAATAGAATATTGCATTATCCTCTTGTATTCTGCAGTATCACTAGGTGACTATGGATTTTCTACAATCTGTTGAAAATAGCATTCCTTGACTATCAGCTTTTCTCAGAAATCTCACTACCTTCATTATCTTCATTAAAAAAATTTCACTATATCTCATTATGCCTTCTCTAAATTACCCTTCTACCCTGAGAACTTGTGTTTGAACTTAATCCCCTCATTCTCACATTTTTCCCCTACCCAAAGACCCACTTTTATTTTTTTTAAACCCCATTCACCCCTCCCTTTTTCATTCATTTCCCTTATTTTCTCAAAACCATGTAAAAAATCCTTTTAACATTGTTTTAAAACCAAAGTTTTACTTTTATTTGGGACCCTTTTCTTTTAATTAAACCCTATTTTAATTAAATAAACCCAACCCCTTTTATATTATACCCCGCCTCATTTTTTATTTAAACCTGTGTTATTAATACACCATGTTAGTATGAATCTTTCGTCGTAAAGGATCCCTTTAGCTACGCATAAAAAATAGCCCTAACATCGATTATGGTTGCAAAATATCTTTAAGTCTGCTGCATAAATTTAGATCTAAACATAAAAAGACATTAAGCAGATAAAATATAGTATGGATCCATGCATCCAATAGACAAGACAAGAACAAAGTGTTTAAAAGAATTATTTGTATTATATTAAAGAATGGGGCACCTGAGAGGAAAAAAAGAAAGGTGTTTTCTGGTTCTCCTCAGTGGGATGGGTTCTTGGAAGTCCTCAGTGTTTCAGATCTGGAATTCCTCTCTCTTATTGGTGTAGAAAAACAAACATGGAACTCAATGGGAGTTCATAAAACAAAAATGGAAAATGGTGACCAAGAGTAGATCCAGAGAGATCTAATTCAATGAAGGTGACTAATGAATGGGGAAAACCCTTCTATTTATAACAAAATATTGGGATGTTCTAGAACTTGGTGCATGAATAAAATATTATTAATCAAATTCTAGAATCACCCTTTAGGAATATTTTATTATATTTGTTGAAGGGAAAAGGGTTTTTGACTTGGGTCAATTCCTTTATTTGTAAATAACAAATAAATAAATGATTTATTTATTATTTAAGGGAAATGAGGGGAATATAATTAAATAAATAATGGTTTATTTAATTATTTATATTTGATTTAGTCAAATTTAACTAAGAATATTATTTAAATAATAATTTAAATAACTTATTCTTAGGAAATAATCAAATAAATAATGATTTATTTAATTGATTTCCTTGTTTTGGGTTAAATATGACCATGCAATATAGACAAATGTGGTGAAAGCAATTTTACTTAGGGTAAAATTGGTCTTACATGGTGTACTTGGGTTTATCTAATGATAATAGGTTAGATGACCAAAAAAATGGTGTAACATATTGCCCCCAAACGTACGAGTGTTAGGAGAAAATCGTATGACCGAAGTACGTTGTAAGAACTCAATCACTAGATGACGAAAGGAAAGTGAGAGAGAGGAACGTAATGTAGTCGAAAGTGCTAAAGGACTAGACCCGGAGGAGATGAGACTTATAGGTGCAACAAGTCTCTAGTGTATGAAGTGGTACCTGTGCTAAAGGCGGTAGGGGAGGCATACCTATGCCTGCCGAGACAATAGTACACACAATAAAGTGCCCGGAAAACCACGGAACGCAATAGTAAAACAAATGTTGGCCTAAACATGAGCCAGAAAATGATAATGATGATTCCCACATACATGCGATGCCTGAAATAATCGTCAGGACTGATACAATAATTTTGTAGTACATGAGATAAAAATACACCCAAATGCCCCCTACACGCGGGGAAGGGCTCTCGAAATTGGACTGATACATGAAAATCGAAGAGGCTTTGCAAGCTACTGAGGCTGATATCATCAACTAGGAGGAGCTGCATCAAGGGTTGGAATGAAGAGGTCATCCGGGTATGTGGGGGGCTACCTGTAGGGCCGCCCCCTCATGAGGGTTGAGACATCTCACACACACCCGGGTATCACCAATAGCTGTTGCTGCATCACTGAACCATCAAGTGTGTAGATCACGATCAGGCTAAAAAGAGCTCAAACCAAGGAACACTACCCCCTAGACCTGACTTCTGGAGTAAATGAGCTGATGTCGACAGAAGTAGGTCTACCATAGATGAGGCAATAAGGGAACCCCAACTAAGGCATGAGAGAAAATAGTGGAGCGACGAATCAGACGGACACTAATGATGATGAGGGAGACCGAGTAGCGGATGGACAACTTCCCTTGTTAGAGCATAAAGGACATGAATGGCTTGGCAGCGACTGACACAATATCATGAGGGATAGGGGACAATGGGATTGAAGTCCATAATATGCAACACGAGAGAGGGACCAAGCAATGAAGGATGGAGGACTATAGTGGGATACGGAGGGATGCGAGATAGACTCCGTGATTGATGATGACTCAAATCAGATGCTCTAGATAAGGGCGACTCGATGGTGCTGCCATGCAGTGAAGGCCCAATGGGGGACCATAAAATCATGAGTACAATAGGGTAACTCATGACGAAAATAAACATGAACAAAGACAAGTAAGCAGGCAAAGTGGTGCCCCTGGTACAAGTGTTGTAAGTGAAGAAATTCGATTTTGAGAAGAGATGAAAAGATCCTTCATGGACAAAATGTGTCCTTGTGAAGTATCAAAACATGAAAAACTAACAAGCACCCATTTGAGTGTTCGGTGAGAGCTTTCCAACGGTGTAGACGGTTTGTCAAACGGGGCTACGGTTTGGTCGCAGCTGGCGAAAGAAAAAACAGGGGTTTTTCTTCTAATAAGGAATTTTCCCTCCAAAATCATTCATTTGCTTGTGTAGCTGTGGTGAATGTGGAGAGGAGAGAAGGCCCTAAATCTTGCTGTGATCGTAGCGGACAAACTGACCGTTGGAATCGTGATTCGTCAGTTGCAGGTAAGAGGTCTAATCCTACTCTTTGTTTTTGATGGATTCAAAGTTCAGATTAGGGCCTGAAATCTCAGTAACTGCCCCTACTTCTTCCTCACGGCCGAGTCTCACTTTTGGGGCAAAAACTGCAACCTGGGACGTAGTTTTAGCCCCGAAAAGTGCGACCTGGCCCAGGTTTTTGTTGAAAAGTGCGACCTATGAGAGGGAGGTGATTTTAGTTCTGTTTTGGGCTGAGATTCAATTTTGGTGTGAATAGATGCAGTTTTGTGGATCTGTAAACTGAAAAAATGATGTTTTTGTGCAGATATGGCAGATATATTGATCAAATGGAGAGAGAGAGACTTAGGCACATTACGGACGGAAATCCAAGTGGATCAGGGTGTCCGTCGTGTACTGGCTAGATTTGGGGTTCTGAAATTTTTGGAGAACCCGTTGATGAGAGTTGGGGAGCCCTTGTTGGCCTGAATTATCAGCTATTGGGACCCAGATCATGAGGCGTTTATAGTGCAGGGGCACAGGATCGAGCTGACGGTCCAGGATCTTTATTTCTTGACTGGTCTCCCACCATTGGGGATGGTGGGGAATACGCAGCCCGTGTTACCACGGGGGCGTAACATTATGGAGTTTGTTGAGCGACATTGTCGACCAGGCGTCCGAGTTAAAGGGACTCGGATAACGGTTGGGGATCTAGAGAGGTTGGAGACCTGGGCAGTGGCAGCAGCAGTGTTGCATATTTTGGGCAACTAGACATTCCATCACATCACTGGAGGGCAGATGATGATTGTAGAGAGTGTGTTGGGCAGGACCTACTATGGGTGGGCCCAGATGATGTTGGTGTCGTTGAAACGACATTTTTCGCTATGTAAGCGACAAGTGAATCAAGATTGTGCGTATGGGATGGTATTGTGCTCTTTCTTCTTCGAGAAGATCCCGACCTAACGACCTCGTATACAGTTGCCTGATGGGGATCTTAGAGAGCCCCGGATGCATCGGTGGGGATGGCTACTGAGTAGAGGAGGGGGAGGGGCGGTCGGACGGGTGTTCCGACCAGAGTTCTTTGCCCATTGGGATCAGATGTCGTTATACATAGAAAAATATCCCTATAGTGGGATGAGTTATTGGGGAGATCCGGACTTGCCTCTTCCACCTGGTCGAGTATGGGGACCTGATGGTAAGTGACAAGGAACTAATATATTATGTGCGTTTTAAATTTTGTGACTAGTATGCATGGTGCTAAGCCTTATACTTTTTTGGAATGCAGATATAGCTCCGGCAAAATCGGCCGGATATATGGGACGTCCTGCAGCAGGAGAAGCTACAGGGGCAAGTGGATCAAGGATAGGACAGAACAAGGATATGGCCACACTGGTGGAGGATATCCGTCGTAGATGTGAGGGACTACTGACCGGTGTGTCGGAGCGTGGTTAGCAGGATTTAGATGACCGATACATAGAGTTGGGTATTGGCCTACCCTCGGAATGGCGAGGTATCATACGACGCATGGCGATGGCCGGTCAGACTATCCGTGATATATGAGATGTAGGAGCAGAGCCGTTGGCTCGAGATCCTCCAGGGAGTGATTAGGTGTAGGGCAGGTGGTGCCCCCTAGTGTTTTTGTAGGGGAAAGTGGTGCCCCCCAATTTTGTAGTTATGTTTTTGTAACATACTATGGGCATGTCGTATCTTTCAAAGTAGTGGACTCTAAAAACACATGTTATATGATATAGATGATTTATATGCATTTTGTTGATGGTGTTTAAATGTTATGTCTTGTGTGTGATAAATGCCAGTCTAGAACATGATTTGCGATTTGATCGACGTAGTGATTTTGACGTCGAGGTATGTGGTTGAATGTAATGAATCGAAGTTCACGTATCAAAAGTTTGACCCGTAAATATTGTCTAAACAAGATAGGATTATACACACGGTAGACGCCATTAAGTTTTAAGACAATGAGCAGGGAATCTAAATAAATGTGCAAATGGAGGATGTGATTGGAGAGAGCGTCAGCTAGGAGACCACGGACTGCATCATATTCGGCCTGATTATTGGTGGCGGTACTAATGCAGATCCCATTTGCAAGGACAAGGGTATGCAAGGGGGTAAAAATGGCCCAGGCGGCTGAGGCAAGGTTTCGAGAATAACGACTGGCGCCATCGACATAACCAAGGTAATGAGTGGACGGGAGGGTCAAGGGAATATCATCATAAGACAAGAAAAGGGAGGAAAAGCAGGGGCTCATGTGGCGAAGTACATCATAGATACAGATGGGAGTATCGGGATGATGGGAAGGCAGGGAAAGGTGGTGGAAACAATAAGAGGCTGCAGAGCTACCTATATCATCAGTAGAGGGAGAAAGGTGCACATACGGGTCATTAGGGGAAATGATAGAGGAACAAGTAAAAATATGGTCGAAACATAAAGAGCCCGAAAAAGTGGCAGAAGGGGGATCAAGTGAGATGGACGGAGTGGATTCAGAGGGGA